>PVJO010004672.1:0-106988 GCA_004026905.1 Hystrix cristata
ATATAAGGTTTGGCTAAGTGAGTGCATTTTTTTTAATATCCATCATGAAGTAGGGTCAGGGATATCTCACATCATATGGGATAGGTGACACCACACATTTCTGGTCTTGCCCTTGGGCAATGTTAAATTTTTTTCTGTGTCACAATGTAGTCAGAAGGAACCTGGACCATTTGGACTTTCCAAAAACATTACATTACACAAGAACTCGATGAACAAGAAGTGATATGTATTCTGGAGATTAGGTTGGATACATAAATTCCAGAGGGTGAGAGACAAACACTACGAAGATTCATGAACCCATTAAACATGTGAAATGTTTAGGTGTCCAGAGGACTGATACAAGTTGGGACCTCTCATCTAAAATAAAGGATAAGTTATTGCATTTTGCCCCTCTACCTGTGAGAAAAAAGCACTGTGTTTTGTGAGGCCTGTTCACATTTTCAGTGCAACATATCCTATTCTTGGGAACATTGTTCTGATTTCATTCACTGAGTGACATGCAAAGCTTCTAGTTTTTAATGTGACTCAGAACAAAAATGGGGTGCCCAGCAGAAATATAGGAGAGATGCATAGAGTATCGAAAAAGACCATGTGGAGTCTATGGAAATACACCTCGTTTTCCGGAACAAGGCCAAGTCATCTTTCAGAAAGAAAGGGTTACCACTAAAAAATAGCTCTTGACATGCTACTTAGCCCTAGAAAGCCATGGTAAAGTGTTGAACCAGAGGATATCAACTAACTTTGTAGCCAGAACTAACCCTCAAGAACTGGATACTTTTGGATGTAAGTTTGGAGCGGCCCCAAAGAAATTAATTATAAAGTGAAAATATTACAAATGGTACATTCGAAACTTTCTTGTGCCCTCTACCTGGTAGGAGCAGGTGACCCAGAAACCTATGTCACTTACCACTCTCTTTCTATTGCACAGTCATCTTTTGAATAGTGTATACATTTGACCTTATAGGGTAACTCATTGTCAGATAGAGGAAGAAAAATGCCTGAACTTAATTCATTAATGAGCTGGCTTGATTTATGGTTTCAGGCCCCGATGGGGCTACTTGTGCATTATAACTTCACTTAAGGGTGACTCTGAATACAAGTGGCGACTGAAAAATCTTCTAGGGGGCACAGATTCAGATACTGAACTTGGTCGTCCACTTCGTATGTGCAGAGAAGTGGCCCAAGGGAAATGAATGACAAGGAGGTCTGGGGAAGAACTGGTGGATGGAGCCACCAGTTCAACATGTGAGGATTTGATCTTTGTGTTGGAGTTTCTAATGCACCAGAGAGCATCTGCTTCAGAAGAAGCACTGAGTATTCAAATAGAAAGAACGAATCAGTCATCTAATATCCACCAGCCTCTGTCAAAGACCACCCAGGGCTTGTGCAATGAGCTTAGAACAGAGAAATCACAGTGGCAGAGATGGAGGTTCACTATGGCCCCAAAACATGTATGCAATCACAAAGGCTGAAAGCTACTGCTGCTGCTGCTGTTTCTTTATTCATACTAAAAACCAGTATAGAATCTCAATAAGGTGTCATGTTTGAGAGAGACCAACCTGCTACTTGTTGTGCAAGGTCATACAGTTGGACCTCTTCCATCTAGGTAAAGGCAATGTTTCACTTTGACTACAATAAGTAATCCAATGTGGATTAGACTTTCCTTTATACAGTGCTGCACTCGACATTATTATTGATGGGCTGCTAGAATGTCAGATCTATGTGTAGAATCCCACATATCAACTTAGACAAGCAGCCCACTGTATGGCCAAGGAAGTTCAGCAGTGGGTGTATGTCCATGGGATCCAGCGCTTCTAGCATATTCTGTACTGTTCTGAAATCACTGGCCAGAGAGAGCCTGGGAAGGTTCCTGAAGTGCACTTGAGTCAGCTGCTAAGGAAAGATCCCTTGTGAGGATCATCCTTCACCATGTAGTATGTATACTTTTTAAAAACCAGTGGCCATTGCAGGGTATGCTGTTGCCAGTGGGCAGGATTACATTGATCAGGGAACTCAGGGACAAAACTGGGACCGGGCCAGCTAAAAATCACTCCAAGGGATCCACTCGGGGGATTTGTGTTTCCATTCCTATAACTTCAGGCTTTGTGAATCTAGGGGTTTTACTTCTTCCAGAGGACCTGAACAGACCCCAAATAAACCTAAGATTATGGCCGCAACCCAGTTACCTCGGGTTTCTTCAAGTGAGGAAACCAGCGGCAATGAAAGGATTTTCTGTGTGGGCAGGGATCACTGACCATATGGAGGTTAGCTTGCTATGACTTAATCTAAGAGGGAAGAATATGTTTGGTACTCAGGTGATTCACTGACATTCCCCTTGGTATTTCTAGGCCCAGTTATAGTTTGCCCAGTAAAAGGGAAAATATACCAACCAGGTAACCAGGCTCACTGATAAGGGCCTGAGACATAAGATAACAGAACTTCGAGCTAAGGGTTATAAAGAATTGTTACAGGAGGCAGATTATGTGTCCTTTAAGAATTTAGGACCAATTGTACAGCAAGGACATGGACTTCATCACCCTAACTTCCCTCTTGGAGGTTTACATAGAGATTGTGACTGTACCTATGTAGCAAACTTAAAAAGCAAAAGGGTCTGAACAGCACACGCGGTAACTCCTCCATGTTAATGGTATCCTGTTTGGATTCCTTTATCCAGGTAATTGGACAAAACTTCAGGGAATAGTAGCTGCTGACTCCCCTTTGTCCAGAGCTTGGCCTGGGGCTGAATACTAGGTGCTTTTCTGGGATGGTAACTGACCAGTAACTGATATATACAGGGTGCAAAAGTTATTTCCCTTGTCTCAGCATAGAACCTGCTCTGTGGTACCGTGTGTACTCCATGGTTGCCCTTGAGAGTAAATTAAAGCTAGCTTCTATCCAGACCACCTTGGTATTTAGTTTCTTCCTCTGCCCCATTCTGCTTGCCAACACCCCTTCTGTGAATTCTTCTCAATAAATCACTCCAGAGAAGTCCCCATATATGGCTCTCTTTTGGTGTAACCTGACCTAGGACAGTTACTCATCTCTTTGTATGGTTCTTTCATGTAGGGAGCCCTTCTTGCCCCTTGTTGTGTGAGGGTCCCCCAGGAAGCAGAGTATATTGGTGATGATATTATATTCCTCTTTTCTCAGTAGTTTTTCAGTCCCTAGAAGAAATCAAAATGCAAATGCTCTTTTCCCCAAACCTATCATGTTAATGTATCATCTAATTTGAGTTAATATCAGAATCATTCATTAGCAATCACACAGCACATCATAAACACTGTTTTTATGCATCATGCGTAACATGCTTCATTATTACACATCCTCAAAATCTTTGGTTGGAATTGAAGTGTTTACCCACCATCGCGATTACTGATTGGAGTAGATGGTATGAGATTTCCTCTTACACTTTGTTTCTTTACCTAGATATCCGAGTTAAATAAATGTCTCTCTAAAAAGGCACTGCCTTGCAGGGATGCCTATCCTAATAATGCCATCTTATTAGGTGCTTTTATCAAGACAAGTGTGATACTTTCTCTATAAGATGTGATACTTACAAACCTTATGAATCAAATTCCCCCCACCCCGACCTCGGAAGTCCAATTACCCCAGCACCATTTGTTAAAAATGTTGTCTTTCCTCCATTGAGTTGCATTTGAGCCATTTTCAAAAACAAGTTTGACGTGTATGTGTGGGTCTATTTCTGGGTTTTCTGGGAACAGAGTACTGTTCATTTGATCTGTCGCTCTATTCCTTTCTCAGTACCACACACTCTTTGATTGAGAAAGCTATATGAATATTGAGCTAGGGAAGATTCTTTTCACTTTATTCTTCTTTTTACAAATGTCTTAGCTATTTTAGTTCTATGGCCTTTCACGTGAATTTTAGAAAATCTCACAATATCTAAAAGAAACCTCTTGCTGGGGTTTGGATAGAGAAATTGCAAAAAATCCCTGTTCATCAATTTGGGAGCAAGTGATGTCTTTATTATGATGGGTCTTTTAGCACATATTCAAGATATGTCTTCCCATTTATTTTGATCTCTTTTATTTTGGTCATCAGTGTTTTTAAAATTTTTAGCATATGAGTCCTGTACATTTTTGTTAGATTAGCATTTAAGTATTTCATTTTTTGTGTGATTGGGAATGGTGTTACATTTTTAATTCTGGTGTCCTCATGACCATTGGAAGTATATAGAAATACAGGTGTCTTGTGTGTATGTTAATCTCAAATCTTGTGATTTTGCTGAACTTCATTAGCTCTAGGAGACAGATTTTTTTAAGAAGAAGATTCTTAGAATTCTCTATACAATAATGTCATCTACAAATAAGTTTTATTTTTTTCTTCTCTGAACTAAATGGGTTTTTATTTTCTTTTTTCTCTTTTTGTTGAACTGGCTAGAACCGCCAGTATTATGTTAAGAGTGGTAACCTTGCCTGGTTCCTAATCTTAGAAATCACTCAATCTTTCACCATTCAGTATAGTGGCAATTGTAATTTTGGTAGCTATTTCTTATCAAATTGAAGAATTTCATTTTTCCTACTTTTTTATTTTTTGGATATTTTTATCATAAATTGTTTTTGAATCTGTCAAAAAATTTTTCTGCATCAATTGATATAACTATGGATTTTCTTCTTTCCCTGTCAATATGGTAGATTTCATGATTTCTTTTTGAATATCAAACCAGTCTTACATTTCTGGAACAAACTTCATCTGGTCGTGATGTGTAATTCTTTTCATATATTACTGAACTTTATTGTTAATATGTTTAAAAAGAATTTTCACTTCTTTATTAATGTTGAATATTGGCATGTAGATTTTTTTGGTACTTTATTTATGCGGATTTTGGTGTCAGGGAAATAGAGGCTTTGTAATGTAAATTCTCTCCTCTTCAATTTCCTTGGAGACATTGTGTGGAGTTGATGCTAATTCTTTTAATATGTGGTAGGATTCTCCAGTAAGATTTTCTGGGCATAGAAATATAT
Source organism: Hystrix cristata (assembly GCA_004026905.1). Taxonomy (NCBI): domain Eukaryota; kingdom Metazoa; phylum Chordata; class Mammalia; order Rodentia; family Hystricidae; genus Hystrix; species Hystrix cristata. The sequence goes on from PVJO010004672.1 coordinate 4,986, forward strand.
ATTTCTGAGAATTTTAAAATAAAAAATTATTTCTCTAACAGAATATTTTGTGCTATTTTGTGGACTTGTGGCGGTTTGTGATTTTTGAGAAATTGGCCATTTCACATAAGCTTCAGATTTACTTTTGTCAAGTTGTCTATATTAATTCTTTTATTGTCCTTTTGACACCAGCAGGATCTGCACTGAAACCTGCACTTCATTCCTGATATTAGTAACGCATACCTTCTTCATAACTCTTGTTACAGGTTGCCAATTTCTTTTCTGATCACTATCCTTTTATTTTATTGATTTTTTATTGCTTTTCTGTTTTCAACTCTTAGTCATATTTCACGGGAAAAATACATCTCTATCTTCATGGGATTTTCTGAGGCTATTATAAATACCTTTATTCTGCATACTCCTACTGCTTTCAAGGAGCTTAGACTTCATGTGGAGCATACTCATTAGGAAGGGTACTTTTACTCTATCATGTTAATTGTCATGACAGGATAAAGCATTGTGTGCTTTGAAAATATTGAAGGGGAGAATAAAGCAGGACACAATAACTTGAAATGCTTTCTAGAGGTGATGATATCCATAATTAAACAGAAAAAAAATAGAAATTGCTTAAATGAGTGGCAGAGGAAGGGAAGGTTTCACCAATGAACCAAATGGCAGGAACAAAGGCTTGGATTGGTGAGTGCATGCTATTACTGTAGGGCAGTGAGACTCTGGTGTCAGCTACATAGCATTATGATAGAAATAGGCAACCTGCGTAAAAGCTCTCTATGACACGCTTATTCCTGTAGGAAAAGCTTAACTTTCCGAGACACCCAGAATCTGTCAATGCTCTGCTGTTCCTAGGAAAGGGTGACGGCTGATGGGAGCTTACTAGCCAGTCGTTACGCCCTCCAGACTCAACTATTGTTCATTTCTCTCTTTAAAGGAAATGACTATTATCTTAGTTCATTTGTGCCACAATAACCGAGTATCACAGATCTGATAATTCATAATGAACTGAAATTTGTTGTCTCCCTGTTCTGGAGGCTGGGAGGTCTAAGGTCAGGTTACTGGCATCTGGTGAAGTCCTTCCTGCTGCTTTATCTCATCGCAGAAAGCAGAAAGGCCAGGGGACAAAAGGGGACTGAACTCACCTCAAAATCCCTCATGGTACAATAACTGAGGTACCATCTTTCAACACTTACAACGGGAAGTAAATTTCCAGTTCTATGAATTTTGGAAGGGAAACCATAGAGACCAGCTATCTTCAAACTTCTCAGAGAAGGAAGTTTATACTCTCATACTTCACTCTATGGTACCGTTAATCTTAACTTACTGTATCTCCTATCCTGGAGAAGGATAAATTCATTGTCAAGTTGCATCACTGACAATTATTTTAAAGATGCAGATGAAGAAGAGAGGACTATTAGAGTGTCAGGGAGGGCTTCAGGGAGAAGGTGAGGTTTGAGTTAGATTTGGAGGTATAGATGAAGATGAAGATATAGATGAAGTTAGATTTGGAGATATAGATGAAGCAAGAGTTTGAGAAGAACTAGGGGTGCAACTTTAGGATATAATCGGGTTAGAAGAGTGAGCTCAGAAAAATATATGAGGCTCCACTCTCATGATCTCACCTAATATTAACTCCCAAATGTCTCACCTCCAAATATCATTAACAAATGAAATTTATTAATGATATCTGGAGAATTATGTTTGGGAATTAAGTTTCCAACACCTGGATTTTTGGGGTACACATTTAAGCCATAGTTGGATAAACAAGTGAACTCAGAAAAATATAAGGTATGTAAAATAAGAGATACGAGAAATATAAGGTATGTAAAGTATAGAGCCAAGCTCCTTGGCTTCCTGTAGAGAAATGATCAAAGCACTACTAACTACCTTTTATTGTACAGGTATTATACTTGTGCAACTATATAGCTATCGTATGCACATTTAAATGACCATCATATCCTTTCTTTCTTTCTTTCTCTCTCTCTCTCTCTCTCTCTCTTTCTTTCTTTCTTTCTTTCTTTCTTTCTTTCACTTTCTTTCATTTTCTTCAGTACTGGTGACTGGACGTAGGAAGTGTTGAGCTACATTCCTAGCTCTATTAATTTTTTTTTTTACTCTGAGACAGGATATCTCACTAAGTTGCCCAGATTGGCTTTGAACTTCTAATCCTCCTACCTCTACTTCTCAAGTAGCTGAGATTCCAGGCATTTGCCTCCACACCTGGCAAGTGATCATGTTTTTGATATAAATATCAAAAAAGTGATCAAGTTTTTGTAAAGAAAAGAACTTATTTGTCTGGCTAGAGGTCTACTCTTTGGTGCAGAGAATTTCAAGGGGTTCAAACCAATACAAGATCAACTTAAAACCTATAAGATTCTATTGAGAAGGATGTGGTCTGTACTTGAGGTTGAGATAGGATTACAGCTATTCAGTGGAATTGACAGAACCTTAAATGAGGCTGGACTAGAGACTGAGGGGAGTAGGAACGTGGGGACTTTAGGCTAAAAATCTCTAGAGACGACCAAAGGTTGAAGAGGACAAATAACTGGACTAGAGTGGAAGAGAGTTGGGCTATTTGCTTTTTTCTACTTTTCAAGTGCCTGAGCACCCAGCAAATTGAAATCTATGGTGCTTCAGGTGCCACAGGTCTCTGTGAGAGACCCTTGTCTAAACCTTGGCCAAGAGAAACATGAGGCGAGGCAACCACGGGAGCTTGTGGGTGGGGTAAGTCATGTAGTACTTCAGATGAACTTCAGACATTGGGCTGCATGGAATCCCACCATTCCCTCCTCATCAAGGCCTCCAAGAGGTAATAATTCATAAAAGACTTATGGGGAGAACTGGACTATTGGATACAAGGGACCTGGGCATATAGCACCTAGATTTGGGAGTAGGGCAGTGATTAGCACACTTATATCTAGTAAAGATTAGGAGACGCTGCTGGCTTTCAACATTAGCATAAGTTGCTCACGGATTGTGTGCAGCAGTATGCTTTTTATACATATTCTCTTTTTTTATTGAGATCACTTTTTTTTTGAGATCACTTTTATCCTTTTGATAAATGAGAAAACTAAAGCAAGACTCAGAGTAGTTGTATGCTTTGCCATGCAGTAGTTAGAGGTGGATCCCACTCCAATTTGAGATTGTTGAATTCTAACCACTAGACTGCCAGGCTGTGGCAGCGTTAGTCACAGCCTGACCGAACTAACTCTGTTACTGCAGAGTTGGGACCCTGCATGGGTCATCTATTCATTCTTCCTTCCAGCATCCTGTACAAGCATCTGTTATAGGCTTGAAACTGACATGGGATCGGTATTCATCCCATTGATTTAAGCACAGAAGGACAGCATCTGGGTAGTTAAGATTAAGTTTGCAGGAATGGTGCACACCCTGGGAGGGAGCCAAAAGGGTGGTGACCCTGGCTGTGTAGACTAACCTACTACATCAGTGTCCTGGATTCTCCTTCAGATTCTCAGGGGCTGCAGAGGAGCCTTGCTTGGGTAACATCTGCAAGCATCTCCTCAAATTTAAGTGGCTGCACTTTATATTATTTTTAATTTTGATGATGAAATAAATCATAGGTTTGGGAAGTGTGTGTGCGAGCCTGAAGTCTTAGGAGTTCTTTAAGTCTTACTTCCTCCAAGGAGGATAAAAGCTGTGGTTCTTTTGTGTGATAATGACAGACTGTCACTGTCTGTCTGTTTGCCTGACTCCCATTCACTGCATAAATGCTGGTAATTGCTAATTGCCTGGAGAAGAAAACTGAGTCATAGCCCGAGAGTGACTTGCATATCAATGTTTCAGGCCTCTGAGCTGATTTTATTTTGAGGGCAAGGAGTGTGTCTTTGGAGTCTGCACACTGGCTTCCTTACCTGCTGTTGGGTTAGACTGATTCAAGTGTGATTTTTGCTAATAAAATAATAGTAACATCACTGGGAAATATAAACAGGGAGCAGTGCGGTTAATGAGCTTTGTTTCTGGCCATTTTGGTCTGAAGATCATATCTTCCATTTCATGCACAGTAGAATAGATGAAAGGCATTTAATCAAATCTCTTGCAAGCTGGATGCAGGCTAGATGCTGATTTAAGTGGCTAACCACACTTGTCAGAGTATTCAAGTGTCTTTCACTCTGATTGCTTCTCTGAGACCATGTTAGTTGACTACAGATTTATGGCTGTGTGTTAGACCCAGCTGCAGCCACAGTGCTGCCCCTTTCTTCTTTAGTGACAATTGTAAACTATAAAAGGCACCACACCACTCACATGCCAGGAGGCTTTTTCTGACATGCCAGTGACTTGGGTAAGGATCAGAGCACCGTCACGACACCAATCAAAGGGCCACTGCTATTTGATTGCTCTGTCTTTGTGACACTATACCTATTCAGTTCTGTGTGTTTTCTGGACTGTTATATGATCCAGATTGAAAGGGATTTTAAAGACAAGCAATTATAAAGAAAGAACTAAAAGAGTTTGAGATACACAAGGGGGACCATTTCTAAATCCTCAAAGGAAAAAATACAACTCTGCCCTGACTTTTCAGTACTTGGTATACAGGTGGTTCTCATCCTATTTCTTCTGCTGGATTCTCATACCAGATACAGGAGTCAGGGCTCCTCATTTCCAGAACGCCCTGTCTCCTTGCCTGTCTCCTTCTCTATGAACACGGAAGCTGAGCTGCAATTTCTTCCATAGACTCAAGGGAGAAAGCATGCACGTGGGAAGATTTCAGAAAGTCCTGATGACCGAACTGTACCTCCATATGCTTAGCTGATATAATTCAGACTTTGTTATTTTTCCTTTTAAAACATTCAGGTATTCCTAAGGAATAGCTGGGGTGAGAGTCACTTCTATATGAAGGCATTCTAAAACAGTAGTGTTATCAAAAGCCCTGTAACTTTGTTTTTACTGGAAGCATTTTGTATATTGTCTAATGTAATCCACATGTCAATTATTAGTGATTCTGCAGTAGTAGAAACAGGCTCAGAAAGTTAAGAAATGTGCTAATAAATAGAAAAGGTGAAGGGTTACAACTAGTTAGGGTGATGTCTAATGCTAAAAGTTTTGATTTCTGTTGTTTTCTACGGGGCTCTGAGTACCTTAAAGGAGGAGGCTATGTTTTTTTTCTTTCTGTGTCTGGCACTTAGAATTATATCCAATGCTAGTTGGAAACAAATGAGTACTGAGTATTGGTCACGAATATTCAGGTCTTTCAGTAGACAGAGATGCAACTCAACCCTGAGTTCTGTCTTCAGAGTTACTCTTGCCCCTGTGCCTGGTTCATGCAGTCCCTCTTCCTCCCATGTTCTTCGTTGTCTTTCCCACTGATCTCAACTTCTGCTTATATCTTTTCTCTTACTAGTGAATTTGGTAGGATAACTTTGGTTGAAGTGGTTTTTCTTTCTCTGAAGTTTCATGGCATATGAAGCACACACACCAAGTGCGTGTGTGCGTGTGTATCTGTGTTGTATTTGACTTGTGATTTGTCCTGTGTCTGAAGACCATACACTTTCATTCTTTATGATAATTGGAGTAAGATTTTGGAACATCATCAGAATCTTTGACTCTGAATTCTCAACAGGCTCCCAGTACAGAGAAGTTGATAATTAATTTCTGTGTAGTCTATTCTGTCCAAATTATTGAAAAATTTTCTAACTTTGGAAATAAAATAATTAACATAAAGGATAGAACATACAAAGTTTTATCTTTTTATTTAACATTAAAATAATTAATTTAATTTTAAAACCAGAAAATATTCTCTATATTTTATAGTAATTCTCATGATTTGGGCATATCAGGAGTATCTGGGAGTATCAATATCAGGGAATATCAATAGCTGAGCAATTGTAACCACTTTACTTCTTTCCCTGAAGGCACCAGAAAAAAATAAAAAGCACCTTATTATTAAAAAAAGTTAATATATTAGTAGGCATGCCACAGAAAGCAAGCGTATTTGAGCAAGCGTATTTGGAGATTTATTTGTTTGTTTGTTGTTTGTTTGCAGTACTGGGGATTGAACTCAGGGCTTTCACGTTAAGCTACATCTCCAGTTTTTAAAAATTTTATTTATTTATTTATTTTTGAGATGGGTGCTCACTAACATACTAAGTTTCCCAGGTTAGGCTCAAACTTGTAATCTTCTTGGGTCATATTCTCAGAGTGCTGGGATTACAGGCATGTGCCACCATGTCTGACTAACAGATACTTGACCTATATTATCCTTCCTTTTTATCAATGGAGATATCTTCAGCAGTCTCTTTACCATAAACTCATCTCTAGCTTTATTTTTCCAATTATGGACTTTTATTTATATTTTAGTGGCATGTCACCTATATGTTTAGGGAATAGTTTTTGAAAGAAGTAGTATGTGGAGGTTGACAGCATTGGTATTATATAGCATATTATCTGAGTTACTATGGACAACATAATATTTCAGTCTTAATTTCCTTATATGTAAGATGGGATTCTACTAGTACTGCATGATAAGGTTGCTGTGAAATTTAATGAAAAAATAATTATGAAGAACTTATTGGAATGACCATAAATAGTTTGTACCTGCTGAATATTTACAATATCAGTATTAACATCTTTAAAAGATTATTAGGTGAGTGTGCTTCAAAGGCACTTTTTATTCCCAAATAATAGTAGAAATTTTTCTTTGACAAGTAGATGTGGGCAGCTACCTACTACTCTTCTTGCTTCAGTCTCCAACCTATCCCATTGCAAAGAAAATGTTGAACTCCCAACCAAATCCAAATGTACCCAAAACAGGTAACAGACATGGAAAGAAACTGTCAGCCTCTACTTGTAACCGTTAATTCTGATATGTCAACTTTGTTGGATTCAGAAATGCCTAGCGGATTAGTAAAGCATGCTCTGTGATCCTGGATATGTTTGGTAGGTGATGCAGGCATGGCCTTCGAGTTATATATTTCCTTTCCTCTTTCTCTCTGGCATAGTTCCCCTGCTCTGCTTCATAGTCACCATGAACTAAGCAGCTTTGCTCTGCTACATTCTTCCACCAGGAGATTTCTGCCTTGGTGCTAGCTAACATGAACTGAATCCTGTGAAACTGTGAAATAAAACTCTTTCTTCTTTAAGTCATTTATTGTGTCCCAGTGATGGAAAGACTGACTAAAACAGAGAATTTGTACCAGGAGTTGGTCTATTACTATGACTGCATCTGACCATTTGGTTTAGAAGCCTTTGGAACTGGTTTTCTGGAGGAGTTTGGAAAGATTTGGAAACGTGAGCTAGAAAATCCTTAGAATTCAATAAGAAGAGCTTGATGGGTGATTTTTGTTGGAGCTCAGAACACAAGAATGCTAAAAGGCATGCAGACAATAAAAGTCTGCCTCAAGAGGTTTCAGTTGAGAACAAGGACTTGAGAAGCATTTGGACTATTGGCCATATTGTTACACTGTGGCAGATAATTTGTCTGCATTTTGCCCATGTCCTGATACTTTGCAAGAGACTGAAATTAAGGCTGGTGCACAATTCTTCTGGTAGAGGAAATTCAAAATGACCCAAAGTTGAGGCAATAGTATATGTATGACCTAATGTTTTTAGTCAGATTTCTAATGAGAATTGGGGGTAAAACATAAACCAGAAAAGTTTGACAAACTTGAATTTTGGCCCAGCAGAAACTATGTGTAAAGTTGGGGCCATAGGATGTGTGGTTGATTAAAAGCTTAGCACCATCCAAAAGAAACCAAGTACTCTATATAGGGACAAGAAAAAAGATGCCTTGAGGGCCTTTTTGGAGTTAGCAAGCCACCAACCATTGCAGAATCAAAAGTTTATAGATGTCAACCATTCATTTGAGAAGAGTGTCCCTGAGCCCCCTGGTAGAGCAGGATTTCTTAGGAAAATTGTTCCCCAGGGTTCGTTTCACTGTGTTCAACCTTACAGGCACTGAGAGGTTGCTGTAGCCATGGTCCCAGGGGGCCTGGCTACTGTTCAAACTGGCAGAAGACTTTGGTGTTGTTTTTGTAATACTGGTTTCACTGGTATGTAGAATGCAAGAGTTTTGGGGTCAGGAAAGCTTCTACCTATATTCAAAGGAGGGCTTTAGAGGATCACCTTAGAGGGTAGTGTGTGAAGGTATGGAAATGAGGCCAAAAGTGCAGTGGAGACCCCAGGAAGTCAGAGCCACAATGAATTAAGCAGCTTTTCCACCATGAGGTTCCTGCCTTGGAGCGAGGTGACCATGGACTGAGTCCTCTGAAACCATGAACTAAATTAAACCTCTTTTTCTGTTGTGAGTGTTGTTTTCGTGTCTCGGTGATAAAAGCAGACTAATACACAATTGCTCTCACATGTGTTTGAACTTAAGGAGTTGCACACTTTTGTTGTGTCAAAATTTCTGAATGCATTTTGTGTATTTCCCATGGGGATGTTGGGACAGTGGGGGAAAAAGGGTCCAGCAATGCAGTTTAAGGGCTAAGGAGTTAGGTGGGATGTGAGGGCCCCCTTGCCATTCTAGAGAGGGAACTGAGCATGATGGATGAACTCATCTAGCAGAATTACTAGGCTATTTCTGCCATCACTTTTGAGATTATTCAGTTGAAATTTGATCATACTGTTTTACTAGAAGAGTTAAGGGCAGCCTGATCTCATAAATTCCCATAAAGGTTTCTTTTGTTTTTCTCCTTCTACATTGGGCAGAGGATTCTTTGTATTAAACATTTAGCCTTAGAATGGAATTAAATATTGCAGTCAGGAGAAAAGAAATGCTAGCCTATGGAAACAGCACTTGTGACAGGTGGGAATTTGCATATCATCCCTTTGATATAACCTCTTTTATGACAGGCAGAACCCAACAAATAGACGTCTTTCTCTGTGATATGGTGACTCAGGGTTTGCAGATAGAGAGACAGAATCATTTATTATAGGTCTTAAACACTCAAAAGATAATAGTTCCTCTAGCCCCCATATGTAAATCAAATAGTGAAAATACTTAACACTAAAAATGGGAAGCCCAGCAAGGCTTTGTGTTTTCCAGTGATGCTTCTTGGAGGAATATCAAATATTAACTTCTTTGAATTTTCTTTCCTGATTTTGAGAAAAAAGCAAAGTGTACTTGCTTTGATTTTGTTTTCAGAAATCACACTTCCAGTTTCAATGAGAAACTAGCAGTTTTAGCATTGCTGCAAGTACCAGGCTGTATTAGAAAATGTTTGAGTAGCACTCAGAACTACTGTCTTCATTCCTTAGGTACCTCTGAGTCTTCCCACTAAGGCTGAAAGATAAGTCTGTAGACCTGGATAAAACAGATTTCTCAGAGAAGCTGAGCATTGTGGTTGATTCAGATATTCTGGATGCTGACCTTGGAGTCCGTTACTAGGGAGAAAACGGATTAACAAAAGAGCTAAGGTTGTCTCTGGGTCTGGATGGAGATTAAGTGTTTAATATTCTTTAGGATGATCAGACCATCTTAATAAGGGAAGATATCTGTTATTATATATCTTTTCAATCTAACCTATTTTGCTTTTGCAAAAGATAGCTACAATTAATCCTATATCGTGAAAACATAGAGAAAAGAACCTATGTCAGGATGAGTATTATAGATTTGACTAGATAAAAGGTCCAAGACCCTGGAGGCAGTCTGTCCCTGAAAATCCCATGAGCCTGTAGGAGATGGGTGGGAAATAAAGAAGGATTCTCAGACCTTCTTTTCCTACATGAACTCTAATTTGATTCATAAGTATACCTATGAGTACACCTATTGTTGGTAACTGGGTTAATTACTGTTCTTATATTCACTTCTCAAGTAGTGTTTCTCTTTTACTTTTATCATAAAATGCATATGAATTTTTAAACAAGCTGCGCAGCCAGCCAGTTATGGAAGAGAACTATCTGTTCTTTTGCAGGTTGGTCTGATTGCTCCTGCTGTTTGGGTCGGGAGTCTGAGTGTGAGTCATGGTTGAATATCTTTGAACAAGTTGCTGTTTTGAATGTGTTTTGTGGTACACCGTGTGAATTCTGATGTATCATTCTTCCAGCACTATCAGTGTGGAGTGTTTCCTGACTCTACCTGGGGACGCGAAGGAATGGAAACAGCAGTGCGGGTGGGTGTGGGTTATTCAGATGCAGCTCCAGAACTGGGACATCGTATCTGTTGTTATCATCTTACATGTCCAAAAGAACGATGTCTTCCCTGCAGATACGAACAGGGTCAGTGGGGATAGCACTCTGAATGTTGATGTATCAGAAAGAAGCATTTTTTTTGGTTGTGTTTACTCTATTATTTGGAGAGGTCTTTCCCTAGTCCAAGGTATGAACTTTCTGCTTTTGGATTCCTGAAGGAATAACTCATGCCTAGTACCTGGGTGTGAGCAGAGCTCAACGGTTTTAGTGAATTTTCTGAGAGTTTAGGTGACTGGATTTCAGCATAGATGCTGCCTCCTAGAGATCTTTCAAAACTACAAATCTAATCATCTGACTTCCCTGATTAAAGGTTGCTACTAACCCCCAGGTGTCTAGTGAGTAAAGTACGGCATGCTAGGTTCTTTACCATTTGGCTTTGGCCAAACTTACGTCTTCTATAACTTGCATCTCTAATTCTGTGGCCCAGTGAACTGTACTGTAGGCTATTCCTAGCAGGGAACAGTGGAAATTTATATGGAAATATAAAGGGCCAATAACAAGGTCGATCTTGAAAACAAAGATATCTTACACAGGACCTAAAACCCATAATCATTGAAAATAGACTATGTTAAGATCCAGAATTCTTATTGATCCAAATATATCTTTGAAAGAATAAAAAGTCAAACCATAGAGTGGAAAAAGATACTTGTAAAACACATATACAATAAAGACATTAAAGGATTTGTATTCAGAAGATACAAAAAATATAATGTACAACCCACTAAAAAGTATATAAATTACATTTGGGTAATTTAAAAAAAAAGTGTCCAAATGACAATAAGGATGTGATAAAATGCTCAGCATAGCTGGTATTAGAAAAATACAAATTAAACCCATAAGGTATCTCTACCTACTACCCACATAGCTAAAAATGTTCAAAACTGACTCTATCAAATGTTGAGTAGGATAAGTAGACGTGGAATTCTTTTACATGTTGCTGGATGGAGGGGAAAATGGTAAGGTTGCTTTAGAAAATCATTGGTTGTGTTTACCAAACCTTCCTGTCCTGAGAAATAGACCTAAGGGAAATGCATTTATATGTGCACTAGAAGATGGGTACATACTGACATTGTGTATGACCACCTAAGACTGGGAACAGCCCAGATGTCTGTCAGTAGCAAAATGTGTAGCTAATCTGTGGCAGATTCATACAAAATATTAAGGTCCTTTGATGTCATGGCAACAAATTAGACTGTCATTATTAAGTAGTGGAATTCCATTCAAATGTTTTGAGCAGCAGCGTAATAACAGAAGTGTGAGGCAGGAAGTTGCTTTTGGTAATGCTTTGCATAATTTTTTACATATTAGGACACTGATTTTTCTTTTTGAAAGGTCCATGTTAACACTTCTAAAAAGAAGATCTGGAGTTATACAATGTTAATTTAAATCATTTTTTCTTACCTGACAATGTTTTCATGTTGAAACTATTTCCACATTTTAAAAGAATCATACTAACCATTCACACTTATGCTTTAAATGTTACCTTTTGAACTTCTTTCTTGCAAAGAAGTTTATTGCATAAAATATCAATAGCACATTTATTTTTGAAAAATAAACTAGAAGTGAATTTAGCTACCTAAATTTTCAACTGTTGAGTTTATAGCAGAGGATTTTTTTCTTTTCTCTGTATGGTTTGTTTGGGAATTATAACTTATGAAGTAATTGTTGTTAAGGTTTGCAGATATTTTTGTTCTAAAATTCAGAGTAATTCACGAAGATGAAAAGCTCACTTCTTTTACTTTGAAGAACTTATTCGACATTCATCTGTTAGTATAATTCTTATAATTCTTTGCCTGCATTGCAACATTTACCTGGAGAATATTCTCTTTATTATAGATGAGTTACCATATGAGAATAAGAAATACAAGAGAAATTAGATTTGTATCACTGTTGGGATTCTTTATTGGTAATATATATAATCATACATTACATGCAAGAAAATCACAATAGATTCAGAGTTTATGGATTCTGGCACGCCAAGAGTAACACAATACAAAAGTTTATGTATTTTTTTACATACGAGTATCTCAGTCAAATACTAAGACTGTAAAAATTATTTAGTGATGTGCTTACTGGTTGACATAGTATTAACATTTTGATCTGCATATGAGACTATTGTGATGTATCAAATAATTCTTTTGAAAGTTACATCTGATCATCTTGTCCTACCCAGAAATGAACATAAAATCTGACATGGTGGATTGGCTTTTAATGCAACTGAGATATATTTTTAATAATAAAAGATATTATGGTCCTAAAACATTGCAAAGAAAACAAAAAAAGGCCCCAAATAATTGAAGACCATCAACACAAAACATGTTGTGTATTTTTAGATATTTCTCTTTTTCCACTATCACAACAAACAATATGTGTACTTGTCTGTATTTTCCGGGCAGGAGTATGTAGGTGAAATACAGATTCCTAGGGAAATATTTTTGAAAAGCAGATATGGAAAAACATTTTAAAAAGCAAACACCGGAAACATGTGTTCATTACTAGATCTGTGGATTTTGTACTACGTTTTGAAAGACATGGCTACATTTTCATTTACTTGGGTACAAAATCTGAAAAAATATGAACTATTCTAGACTTTTTAATGTTACCAGTTGGCATTTCCATGTACTTCATTTTAAGGTACTTAGATAACTGTAAATTAGAATGTCACCTGCCACAGAAGCTGAATCTGTATGCATTGCAGGAGTATGGCTTTCATTTTACCTGGACTCTTTAAAGTAAGGAGATCAGTTCTGCTGTTCCCTCAAATGCTGGAGTGCAGGAAAGAGACAAATGGATGTTTAGTCTCACACTTGTGAGAAATTTAGTCTCACACTTAAAAAAACTTGTTTATTTGCTACATTTGGTAGATTTTTCAATTTCTTTTTATAAAGCTTCATTTGGAAAACTGTTTTCTTTTTCATATAACAACAAAATGAAAACAGGATCATTTGTTACTTTAAAGTAGAATTATTCTTTAATTACATGAAAAGTTCAGGAAATATATTGTCAAGGAAAGTGGTATTTCTTAGTTGAAACTGGCATTTCTTCTTTAATTCCCATTAAACTAATGGGAATTTGCAGGCTAGTTCCCATTTATATCAGTATATATATATTTCTATATAGTAGCAAATATAATTCTATAAGTAGTATACATATGTATACACACATATACACACATATATATATATATACACATTTGGCATATAATGGGAATGAGGATATGCAATAATATTTCTAATTTAATTCCTACTAAATTAATGAGATTTTGTATTCCAACATTTACGTGATATGCTCAACATAATTTTTATCATAGGAGTATTAAATTATAAATGGCATTGAATTTTATCACAACTCGTATTTCCAATAAAGTTGCTAGTTTGGGTATAGATAATGGAATAATTTGAAGTTCAAATTAAGATTTAAATAAAAATGGTATAGTTGAAAACATATGCTTATATCCAGAGTACACATGTAAATAATGAGTTTGCAAGTAATTTACTGATTCTGGACTTTCATTTAAGGAGATAAGCCCTTGACAAATTTTATTGATTGCTTTTTATTTTGATAACAACTACCATATAATTCCCAAAGTTTCATTTTCATGGTGTGCGTACGTGCGTGTGTGCATGTGTGTGTCTGTATGCGTGCATGCTTACATGTGTGTTTGTTGAGGAGTGGTGGTGATTATTTTAAAGTATGCTTAAAATGCGAAGCACCTGAATGATAACAGAAAATTCAACCGAACCAGCCATAAACAAAAGCACAGTGTCCTTGGATTCTTGAGAGGCTATGAAGTTTTTTCCAAGTGGTCTGGGTGGACATACGGCTTGAATTAAATTAATGTCTGAAGAATATGTATAGAACTATTTTCCAAATGAGTATAGATATTCTTTTAGTAATAACAATCACATCTAAAGATATTGTTGACATGTTAGCTTCCGTTATGGATTTTCTGAAATTGTCTGTACTAAAATTCAAATTATCTTTGTATGTGGGATGCATCTAATAATATATGATGTTGACATGAAGTCCTTCTACTTCAAGGTCTTACAAATGGAGAGATAGATGAAAAATCCCATTCTCTTTAACATGATAGTGTCAAATTGACTTGTAAATAAAATTTAACATTAATTTCTTGGTTTTTACAAAGTTATGTGGTACAATATGCAAAAACAGAATCAGGAGTAACACTTGGTTTTGAGTTTATGTCAAAAATAGCAGTCATTACCTGGCAGTTACCACTTTCAGGATTTCCTTTTCCTCTCTCTCAGTTCTGATTGAACTATAGTACTGTATAAGGTAGTATTTTTCCTCATGCTGCCTTAAATCGCACAGTTTCTAGCTGTCCTTAAGTAAGAAACCAGCTAGAGAGCAGCCAGCATGTTGTTTAATTCTCTTCAGAATCAATAAGAAAACAGTAACCAAAGTGATCTTTCAATTTTCTGCAGGAAGCTTCGGCTTTGTTATGAAAACAATGATACCTTAAGGCAGATATCCGTATTTTTATGCATGTCATGAACAAGTGCCAGGGTGCATCTTGGTACAAATAACCTCAAAGGACTGACTTAATACTTAGGTTTTGCTGGAATTTGTTTTGGGGAACATTGCTTGCAATGGATCACCAGACACTATTAGGAATTGTAATTAATTTGGTTTAGAGATCTGGTTATGATAAGATTTGGTTAGAAGGAAGGAGTTCATTATAAAGTGAAAAAAATTAATCAGGATTAATTCTACCCCCATTTTGTTCCTTTAATAAGTGGATGTAGTTTATTAAGCAAAACAAAGAAATAAAAATCATGAGGTAGCTTTTCTGATCAACCCAAATTTTTCTTATTGTTATATTCCCCTAGTCTATGAAAATATCATGCAGTTGACTCATAAATAGATAAAGTATTCTGAGAATACTTACCAGATTACTATTTGTAACACCAAGTCTATAAATCTCCAAAATAACCGTTATTTGAATCTAATTTATACAAATGGGGTTGCTTACATGGAAAGTACCAGCTGGTAGGAGGCCTGTTGGTTTTCTCTATTCCCTTGAGAAATAAGGGGCCTGTGTTTCCATAAAGCAAATGAGTTTCGAGTTAATACAGCAGTGATCAGTAGCAGCTCCCCACTGAGTCAGAGGAGGGGTAAACCTGGGGGCAGATGAGAACAAACTGTATCACAGTCGAGGAGAGTAACAGGAAACCTTGTTATTTTCCTGTTTTCTGGATGGAGCCCTGCAGAGGCAGGAGCAGGAATTAGGAATCAGGTTTACCACCTGGGGAGGTGTGGAGAGCAAGAATCAGCAGATGGGTTTCCTGGGGTAGTAGGATATTAAACATTGACTTCTGACTAATATACAGTCAAAAGAATGGAGAGAAGGGAGCCCTTATTAGAAGAAATGGGGAACAGGAGTGACCCACCATAATGTCAGACCATAAGCACAGACAGCCACGTCTCAGTGTGCAGCACTGACCTACACGGGTCACTGCAAAGGGAAATCCATTCAGGAGATAACATAGAGGGAGGGCTGCTAGGTCTTAACTCTAAAGAGAATCCATCTGTATGAAGACACGTTTCAGGGAGAAGTCAAAATCTTGAAGGAAAGAACAAGCAACAATAATAACCAGCCCCCATTCAAAAAACGGACAAATCAAAACACAAAATCCCTCCCAAAGTAGCCAAATAAAAAAACAGGCATTCAGAATTCTTAAATAGTTCTTTTTTTTTTTTTCCCAAATTTCCTTTATAAAGGGGATTTTCTCTCCTTTTGAAGTTTCTGGTAAAATCCTTAAATGATAATGTCCACTAGTTCTCCTTTTAAAGTATGAAGTCTTGTCTGTGGCAAGAGAAAAACCATATGTACCACTCTGGCAGAAACGAATATAAAATTCAATATTGCATCTCAAGACTATGCTATGGAAAGGTAACCAAATAAATGGCATTTTCTTATTTGGGGGAAGTAAGAAATCTAATGTCACTCAAAACCTATCACTACCCATGGGCTTATCTCTGCTTTACTTTTTTTTTTTGGTGCTGGGGATCCCCAGTCCCTCTGCTTTACTTTTGAGGGATTACTGAGGACTGAGCGCCTGTGACCTGAGCTTCCTTCCTAACTCTGAGCTGGAAAAACCCAGCCAAACCTACCCAGGCCCTGGAAGATAAGGAAAGGCACCCACTGATTTCAGGTTATGTTTGTTTTGATGTCACAGCAGTTGGGATGGCGACAATGCTGGACGGCCAGATATTGAACGAGCAAAAGACTTTAGCAAAGCAGAAGCTCATCTCCTGAGGGAACCAGGGCAAGGAGAAATCATGAGATTTGCAGATTCTGCAAGTACCCTCGTGTTGAGGCATTTCTGACCTCAGAATGGAGAGAGACAGTAGCTAGCCTCCTTTCGTTAGAAGCCTCTGCTTTGTCCTCTTGGCCAGTGAAATCACAACCACCAAGTCACACAAATATAATCCTTCCTTTCTATTTTCTACTTTTTGTTAATTAAAGAACTTCTACTGTGTTCACATCAACAAAACTCTCTCCTGCTCTTTGGTGTGAATAACCATGTTTAGTATCATCCAGATCTTGGGAAAGGAGTCATTGCCTTCATTACTTCCATTTCTGTTCTCCTTCCACTGTCCTCCATTTTTATCACTTCTCTCATTTCCATTTAGTGTTTTGTAACTCTTTGTGTTTGTGCAAATTGCAACCTGTGTTCATGCTAAATTTCCTAACGTTGGTAGATAATGCCAATTAAATACAACACTCATTTATTTTAAGTAAAACATCAGAAGTTTCTTTTTAGAGACTTGAAAGTGAATGAAATGCCATAACTTGCTTTTAATATCTAGATCCTTTCAAAATCAAATTGCAAGGTAAGAAAAGGAAGTTGCAGGCAATATATATTTTTTTCAGGCAATATATTTAAACCTACCTTTTTCCGAAAGATTTTTATTGCTCAACATTTCTATAATAGTGCATGGGACAGTATCGAGGTAAATGTCCCACTCTCTCCAAAAGACTGCTGTGCTTCCTATCTGAAATCGTACAATGTTCTCCCTATAGGAAGTGTATATATTGCTAAGAATGTAACACTATTAGTTGGAATTTAATCAGTTATTGTGTTTTTCAATTATACAGGCTGAAACTTCATGCACACAATTATGGGGCAAGAAGCAAGCTATTTAATTCACTAAATAGCCTGGATAAAAATGGTTCATTGAGATATATAGCTGCTGAGAACTCAGTTACAACAAAAATGAGGCATATCCTCCTTCATTAAATATAATTAATATTACTGTTCTTTCAAAACTGAAAATGAAGACCTCTTACCTGAAAAATATAAATTATATCTATGCTTATATTGAAACATATGTAAATATTCTGATTCATATCAAGTAGTTTTTATAGTAGCAAAAGACTGGTATAGTTTTTGTGGTATTCCAGCAAAGATTTCCATTTTCCTGAAATCCTGAGCTGCAAAACTATCTAGTGCAATTGTTGGTGCTAACTGTAGCCTTGGCTAAGTCCTGTTTCCAGTATGACAGACTCTACAGAATCTTTGCTCTTCAAACAGATTGCTACCTATTTTACAAAACATCTGCAAGCAATTAAAGGAAATTTCTTTGGATAAAGGGTGGTAATACCAGCCACTTTCTCTGGCAGCGAGGTGTGGTGCTAAATAATTCCAGTGGTAGGCTAGTGCAACCCAATAAACACTCACCTTCCTTTCTTGCCCCGGGCAGTTTCTACTTGATTCTTCACTCACATGTCCTAAGTGAATGATTCTGCCTTGCCTCCGATCTGCTAGTATCCTCCACTACTACATCTTAACTATCCTAACCTATTGCAACAAGTTTTATTTTATTTTCAACTATGAAGTTCTTTTGGATGCAAATGGATCACAGAAAAACTAAATTTCTGGAGATCGAAGGAAAAAGAGGAGCTTGTACCTGTACCATTAGAGATTATGGGCCCCCTAGATGTGGAGTCTGGGATTTGCAGATGTTTAGGTTTGAGCTCTGAGAATCTGTTTCCAGGCGGTTTGGCTGTGAAACACAAACCTGGACCTCTCAGAGTGCAGAGCAAACAGTATCCCTCCCACATTGCCTCATCAGTTTGTAAATTTTAAGGGCCATTCCAAATGCAGATTTTAATGGAGTTCTCACTACAAGATTATAGGAAATTCAAAGTGGGTTAAAAAGGTATGTTATTAAATTTTTATTGAATGTGTGATAGGAAGAACTCTGGAAAACTGATTTTTCAGAATATGTGTCCAGGGTTTAGATGTATCTTTTCATATATTTAAGTTAAGAGGCGCTCTCAAAGATGGATGTATTTAATTTTAATGCTTTCTGAATGTTAAATTTCTTTGAGATGCAAGTGAAGCATTGATTCAATGTTATTTGTAGAGCACCTTGTTACAGTAGGCACCTTCAATCCACCTTTCACCCACTCTTCATAATCCCAAATCTCAGTCTCAATGGTCCTTATGTTTATAACACAAATGCCCAAGACACAATAATATTGGTTGGATTAAACTGACCTTGATCCAGCTACCTAATACTTTAAGAAACGCCACGGTGTTTCATGACTAGAGCTCGATCATTACCGTGCACTGTAGCACACACAGCTTTGACATTTGAGGTTGCTTACTTCTTGAGCAATTAGGAAATGTATGTAATTCCTGGCAGTTTTAATATTTTGATGACAGAGAACAATGACTGTGTGTTGAAATGATTTCTTATCAAATTCAATTGGCTCATGGATGCATCCCCAAAGTAGACCCTTTAGCAGACTTTTCTTTTCGACATTGATTACGGCAGCCTTAAACACAGTCTGTATGCCCTATTTTCCGACTGTGGATGCTGCACCATCTCAAACTGAGAAGAAAAGAGGTCCTTCCCAGAGTTCTGTGCCAAAGTTGATCAGGGATTGTTCCCAGTGAGTTTCCAGGGTTTCCACTCTTTTCTGTTGTGCTTTGTTGACACTGATAATTTTCATTTATAATTTTCACTACAGATATGAAGACTTTGTTGCCTTGTAGGCTACCTTTTTGTGTACATTATTTCACTCTGTCCTAACCACTGACCCCCAAAGGTCACATTATCATGCATACTCTTAAGAGAAGCTGGAAGCCAGGAGAGCTTGAATACATTGCCGAAAGTCACAGAGATAAAAAATTTCACGATATGTGTTCAGACACAAATCTGTAAG
Organism: Hystrix cristata; assembly: GCA_004026905.1. Lineage (NCBI taxonomy): Eukaryota > Metazoa > Chordata > Mammalia > Rodentia > Hystricidae > Hystrix > Hystrix cristata. The sequence goes on from PVJO010004672.1 coordinate 24,322, forward strand.
ATCTTTAAACCCAAGCTTTTAGTATCTTTACTAAACTTTTTAGTTGATGTCATCAAATGATGGTGGGTCCAGAATATTACAGCACAACATTTAAAACATAAATATGATTCAGTTCCTTCTCAGTTCTCCCCCACCCATTCTCCCTGTGGATCCCAGCAGTCACTTTCCTCAGTGGGTCTTGTCTCCCACCTTCTTTTCTTTCTAGTGGTTGGTAAAAGATGCAGGAGCAAACTAGCAGTGAAGGGAGAGACTGAAACAGGGATGTTTATAACTGCCTTGGACACAATATTTAGCGAGGAATCAGACAAAGCAGCAAAACTTACAGTCTGCATTCTTGGGAAATCAAACTTGGAAACAATCCCATCTCTACAAGGAAGGGTGAAACCAAAAGGAAGAACAAGTCAGAACCTTACCCTTTCTTTATCTTTAGATTTCATGAGAAATCTTAGCCTACTTGACAGAGCCAGTGTTGTTACCTCTATTTTCCATTAAATTGTAAGATAGTTCAACCAATTTATAATAAAAACGGCTTTCCATGCAGTAGGTTGACAACATAGTGTTTACTTTAGAATGTCTTGATTTGCAAATGAACCCCTTTATTGTGTAGTCTATGTAGTCATAAAGATGGTATGAAAGAGCCTCGTGCACAAATACGATCTTTTTAGGAAAAGATGAATGTTGTCCTACATCAAGAGTGTGTTGCTCTTAATCACATGGCAGATAATTCATGCTAAGAGCAGGTCACTGGCGGGAACAATGGTTGCTGAGAACAGGCTTATGAACAGAAAGCTATGTCATGTCAGCTCTTGCGAGAATTCATGCTATCACAGCATATTAAAAGGAAGAATTTTCCTCCCTAGTACTTATCTACAAATATTTCATCCTTCCCTAATGTATTTCATTTGCATTATCCATTCAAAGTATTAAATCTTTTTAAGGTTCTGGTTTTAATTACTTTGATCAGAAAATGTAAAAAAATTAAACATAATGAACATCTATCCTGGGACATAATATTTGAGAAATGGACGTCGCTAGAAGCAAACACGAGGCAGCATCAGAAGGAAACATTAAAATACTTATCTTGGTTTTTTTCCTCCTCTAATGGATGCATGGGTTGGGTCTACATAATTATAACTGATTGGATCTGAGTCAGTAAATTCAATTATTGTGGTCCACAACAGCTGTCTTCCAAATATATTGTCTTTGGATGTCTAGTGCAAATTTGTGCCTTGTTAGATTGATGAAGAGATGCACATTTTGCAGTTGAATCAGCTGGCAGTTTGTAGACTCAGGAATACTAATAAGGGAAGCAGGGACCCTGTTTTATACTTCTACCTCCATAGATGATACAATATACTTGATTTATTTAATCAATGCTGACAACAGTTCCAAGTGGCTACCTTCTTGGTGTGGGCCATCTAACCTCACTGTCTACACAGATCATATGAAATAGAATATTGTCAAATATCTGCGGAATGTCATAATAGAGAAAACTAGTCAAAGAGAGAATTGTCTTAAAGAAACTACTTAGAAGGCTGGCATTTTACAAAGGAAACCTTGACATTTAGCAGAGCTCAAAAAGATCAAGGTATTGGTGATGACATTATATAAATGCAGTCTTCAGGGAAATTGTTTCAGGCCATTGTTAATATTTCATATCTAAGTAGCTATAGATGATTGAAAGTAGATCAAACCTTTTCCTATATGGTTGTTTGAGTCTCTCTGTTTTGAGATTAAGTTTATTGGGTCTCCATTTAAAAAATGTTTAAACTGTTTTGGCACTTAACAAACACATGTGTCATTTTACCACACTGATTCAAAGGCATCAATATTCTGAGCTGAATTAAAAGAGGAAAATCATACATGAAAAGCGCATGCAATATGAAGAAACCACTGTGAAATGGGTGTGTTTTAATGCTTGTCTTCCTGTGTGGACACAGTGATAAGCACTTGGGCTGCCTGTCATCTTCCGTGAACACTTAGGAGCAAGGAAATGTCATAGTTAAAACTGGGCAGTAAGCCCTGAAAGCCTGAGAATGGAAAATCTGCCATTGTGACTCCAGGAAGTACTTGTAATGCAGGAGAATTAATATTTTTGGCAGCTGATAGACCCAATACGGGGTTGCAGATTTCCACTCACGTTCAACTCTTTTGCAATTTCAGAACCAGGTGAAGAAACGTTGTCCTTTTAAACCATACAAAGCCAAGAAATGAAAATACCACTTATGTCTTAACCAGGTGAAAACTGAAAAGTGAACATTATAGGTCAAAAATAGAATACTGTATTCATTTACAAAAGACTAGAGAGACCAGGACTTGCCACACAATATGCCCAGAGTTGGCGTTTACTTTACACGTTACTTCAGTGAATTTAACAATCAATGGTTTTTCTTTGATAAGGTCATAAATATTTGCTAGAAAACAGAATATTACATAGAGAAGGGTCACCTTCTGTGATGACCCCGATCACATACCATGGCATATTGTGGTCCCATTGGGCATCCTCCTCAGGCTTAAGTACACCAACCAGGTTCTAAGTGTGACATATTCTTTTGCTTCCAAGTACTTGATGTGGTCTGAGTGTCCCTCTAGGTGTGGAGTAGAACAGCCAGAGAGGGCACACTTTTGATGACTCAGAAGCAAGCACTTTTCTAGGAAACCAGAGCTTCATACACATTCTCCTGGTGACCTGCTTCCACACAGATGGTGGCTCCTAAACTCAGTGAGGGTCTGAATGGTACAAGACCCAGTTAGGGCAGTGGAGCTGTTTCTGCTTCCAGATTTTCCAGCTGAAAGGAGATAGAGGGCAAAGACAATGAACATTTCAGATTCGGTGGCAGCACACATCAACTGATCATCTTCTACATGTAAGAACTGCATTGAAGACCTTCATGAATTCTTTAATTTGCAGTCCCCGGAGGTTTCCCAAATGTCAAGACATTAGTTAATCTTTGTAGTCAACACAAATACCTCTTGGATCATTATGAATGTGCTTTTGGACTTGTATGTGTTACTGAAGTCAAATTGTATACTAGTCATCATAGAGATATGATTGATGGTTTCCTTGATAAAACACAGTTTAAATCAAACTTTTTCTTTCTCTATCCTTTACTTTCTTTCTCCTCCTTTTCCTCAAATCATTTATGACTCCACCAAAATCTCAAAAGGAAAAACAATGCCATTCTTTGCAATACCTTTATATTCTTTATTTCTAGATAGATTTTTTTATCCAATTCTCGAAATTAGTGGATTTTCCCCTGAAGTAACTGATTTTCAGTATATGCTCACTCTACCCCGACTGTAAAGACAGGTACAATAACATGACATTTGTTTAGATACCTGAAACCATGTCTTGCTATTTTCAAATAAGGGAGGAAGACACTTGAAATGGACTAACTCTTGTAATTGAAAAGTAACTGTTGCTGTTATTGTGGTTTTGGTAAAAAGAAAAGAAGGTGTTTGCATCATAAGTATAAAGAGATGCAAGATTTGTTTCAAATTTTATTTTGGTAAATTACAAAATTCAGGAAAGGTGCAGAAATTCAGTGGTATAAAGAACACATCTATCTGCTACCCAGATTCACCTACTCTCAAGTTCAGCCATCGCTTTACTATTTACACACACACACTCTCTCTCTCCCACCCCCCACCTCCTCGCCCCCCCACAGTCTTTTGCAACCATTTGATACTGAATTAACCCTTTACCCCTAAATGTTTCAGTATTTCTTAAGAGTAAGGAGTAGGTCAGACACTGGAAGAGGCAGGTCACTTTGGGCCTGGATTGTCCCTACACACTTCTGTTGACTATGCCAGAAAGCATCTTTCTCTAACTGGGACCACTTCTGCAGTTAGTCATATAGGCAACTAAACCAGTCCGGAAATCTGGGATTAGGTTGGTCCAGGCCAGCACGGCACAGACCACGGTGTGAGGGGGTCACTCCTGCCAGCAAGCTTGTTTATTGTTTTCTAGGTGCTGAGTCTGGCTCTGGGTCTTTTAGCTGCGGCAGAACCCATCGTGTGTGTAGTGGCCATCTGGTGCTGTCACAATGCCCTGTGGGAGTTGGGGGCAGGGAAACGGGCACCACCTTGCGAATACTTCTGTTTGCTGTGCAGTAATGACTGGAGTCTGTCATTCTGTCATGAACTGGTGCCTGCTTGCTTGCGTAGTCATCTCCTCTGAAATCTTGTTTCTTTGACATCTTCTAAGAGGTTGAGATTCTTGCAAGATAAATTGTTACAAATTTCAGGATGCCAGGGTACACACTTTTGAACATAAAAATGGCACAAGATCATGGGCTCGGTCTTGGGACATTTGGAAACTCCTGGGCTGGTAACAGCTATCTGGCCCAAGTGGTAGAAAAGGGGTAGTGAACGGTCCACTTCCATCCCACCTATTGAGGACCATGAGTCGGCCAGTGAATGGAGGCTGAGAGGTGCTGGAGAGAATCTAATGAGCTGCTGTGGTTGACATCTACTCTCCTATGGGATCTGGGACTAGGAGAATATGCTGGGCTCCACTGGGGAGAAAAGCACAACTGCACGAGTTTTAAGTCATAACTAGAAACGTCTGGCTGGTGAAATGTCCCCAAAGAGAGTATCTACAGTGAGAGGGCAGGGATATTTTGATCAACAGGCTGAGGAGCTATTTGGCTGCTATATCAACGTGCTGAAGTGGCTTTTAACAGTCTCACAGCCACTGTGAAGATTGGTTCACTGGGCCAGATTCATGGCTCACAATGAAGTTTGCTTACTCTGGATTCTGTTTTACTGGCTACATCATGGGCAGCCCGAAGAAACTTCCCTGAGGTTGGTAAAATTGAATGCCATGGAGAAAGCCACGCAAAGCCTGATGGATGATGCCACTGCCCAAAATTCAGTCTTTTGGGACAGAAAACTCCTCACCCAGAGCCTGACTGATGAATTAAGATTGTCCTCCTCCATGTGAGTGGGAAGACTCCATTACCTTTCTGCTAGGAGACCCTGCACTAGAAGCTACACTGATTTTGTGTCACTGGACGTCTGGGATAAAGATGGCGCTCCTTGAACTGGGTGATATCTCTGTAATCCCCAACAAAGCACAGTAAGAAGGCAATGTGAATACACCTATGAAGTTGGTTCCCAAAGGAAAGGCTGGTGGGTTCATCACCAGAAAAACTCACACCAGATTTCAGGTATGGTGGGTCTTTAGAAGGCAGTTTGTTCACACAAATGAAAGTCCTCCTGCCTTTGTAGAACCAGATGCCTTCGTGGAGATCATTCTCCTTCCAGTGTATAACTAGGAAGTTACCTGGCAGCCTCAGAATGCATCGTGTCCTCGGCCTCTATTGATGGATCCTCCAGAAGACACAGTAGGGAGAGGGGATAGTGGCAGGGTGGGATGAACATAGCTCTCTGTGTGTGTGTGTGTGTGTGTGGGGGGTACTGGGGACTTAACCCAGTAAGCTTCATTCTCAGCCTTTTTTATTTTATTTTTTAAAATTCTGCAACAAGCTTTCAGTAAGTTACCTGTACTGGGTTCAAACTTGGGATCTTCTTGCCACAGCCTCCCAAAGTGATTGCAGGTGTGTGCTATCGACCATGCCCATCTTATAAGCTTTTATGTCTCTTTTTAAGTCCTTGATTAAATGACTAAGTGGTAGGTTCTCTTGAAGGGCTAAAACCACACATTTAATCAGCCAGATTTGAAACAGAATGAGGCCGGAAAGAAGTAAGTGTGACCACTGGGTGGGGCTGACTGGACCCCTGCGACGCTCCACTTTTGCCGCTCCCAAGACTGGCTGTATAATTGTTACTGATCATTTACTTGCTAGTTCTGTGGATGCTCGTTATGTCCAGGGAAGGTTTTTCTGTTCTGTAGGAAAGGTGATGGTGAGACACACGCATGGCAGATCACAACTCAGCTTTAGTTTTCTTCCATGTTTTGAAAAGAGACAATTTAGAATTCTAGGAAGAGAAAAAGGAAACTATAGCCTCGATTGAGAATTTAAATGCAACAGGACTAATGAAAAATGCAATGTCTTAACATAATAGCTCTATATAGCCAATGAGAAGAGCTAATGGGATCTGAAGACTAGTGGAGGATGATCACCAAATGAATTTAGTTAACCTTGCTGGACCGGCTGTGCCAGACCACAGTGTGTAGACCTGGGTGTTCAGATCTTATGACCATGGATGAATCAACTGCCCACGATAGGACCTGGTTGGACTTTGGTCATATTTTTTCTTAATTCCCTTTCCACCCAAAGATGAAGATCTTTTCCCCAGACAGAGCCTCCAAAACATGTTACTGCTCTGCTCTGCTGAAGTACTGCATGAACCTCTCCTGTTATTTGCCACCAACAAGTGGGTCAGAATATAGGCTGAGGCTTTATTTTTCCCATAGGTCCTACCACTATGTTGATAGGCCCCAACACATTTAGCAGATGCTAAATCACATGAAGGCACAGAAAGTCTCCTAAATTCTGATAAGATACAGAGATCATCTATCCAAGCCAAAATCTAGGGAACTTGTGATATGATCCCAGAGATAGGTAAGAAAATACTCTTTTTCCTATGGCTCTTCGATACCAGAAAGGAAACCTGACAATTAATCATACTACTGAGGTATTAGGGACAATATGTGCCTTATCTATACATATATCTTGTTGACATTTATGTACAGGTTAATCAGAAAATTTGCCACATCTGGTTGGGGACCTAAGCTGTAGATGGCCCTGGAGTCAGTGCAGCAGGCTGTCTTGGTGGGTGATCCGTGGGACCCTTTGAACTATAGCTTCCTGGAAAGGGAGTCAGCCTTCCTTTGCGATACCCCTTGGGGTTCTGGACCCATTGCCTTCCTTGTATCACTACCCACTTCATAGCAAAAAGGAACATCTTGGACCTTGGAGGTGCTAGGAAGAGGGTATAACTAACATTCTTTGTTTTCTCTGAATTCTAGTATTTCCATTTGGCAAAATAATCACATGGCTCACCAGAGATAAGCAGCAGCTCTGCCGGCCACCTCATCCTATGTTGGCTTTATCCCCGTCCAACTGCTGTGGGAGCAGAGAAACTCCTGTCGGCCTGCTTGGTCCTGAATTATTCTGCAGTGCCTGATGTTATCAGAAGCAGCCTCTGAGAATGAGCTCCCCTCGTACACGGGCAAGCACATATGCTGACACAACCTTGTTTCAGTGATGCGCGTACCGATTCATACGCTTCTCTAGCGCCTGAATACCCTTGGTTTATGCCGTGTGTGGCCGTCCAGGCTGAAACTGCTCGGTGATTGTGACCATGTATCTTAATCAGACCAAAGTGATGATAGTCCATACAATGTCTGTCAATGAATTCTAAACAAGAGTAACCTGTCCCTTTTAGTTCTGCGCTTATATGTGGGAGAGGGCTAGACACTGGGTATCTCTCCATATTGGGCTGCTGTTTGGCTCACATGTGACTCGCTGTGATTATTGGAAAAGTCAGCGTTCTTTGGAACTCGACCCCTTTAATAAGCCTCCGGGTAAAGAGAGCTGTTCCACTTAAGGGAGTCATGGCTTCCTGCTTCCGCCTAGAATTGTGAGCTCTGTTGCCTCGCATCAGAATCCACATTCTAGAAATAGGCTTTAAACTTAACTACACTAGCCAATGAGATGTAACCAACTATAGGAAATCCCCAGGTCAGTCTGAATTCCCTGTGCATTCTTTGGACTTAGAGACCATATTCTGGATGAACGGGGAGAATTTGCATAGTTGCCAACTGCTTCTGTTGCTTCTGTTGTGTTTGGATTAATACTCAAGGTGTTGTGGGACAATCCATGCATTCCATAAGTAAGGAAGCTAGACAATCATCTGAAATAAGACCCGTTAGTCTTTTCTGGGACTTAGTAGACTCTGGAATCCTGGAGTGTATGGTTAAGGCCAATATTGTAAATTGGTCATACTCTGTGGCTGGGGTTCTATTGATAACCTCAATCCAGTATCGATTGAAAAAATGGCACAGATTAAGGTCCTAGTGCTTGTAAATGTGTCTAAACTAAATGGTTGATAGGGTGTTATAATCATAAGAAAATTTAGTTTCAGCTAATAAAATGCCTGGCTAACAGCTGAATTACTGAAAGACAGTTCAATGAGCATGGCTACATATTCTTGTTGACTGAAGTGAACTGCAAGACCTAATTAGCTTTTGATTCTGGGTTGTCTGTCTCCCTCCCCTTCCCTCCCTCCTTCCTTCCTTCCTTCCTTCCTTCCTTCCTTCCTTCCTTCCTTCCTTCCTTCCTTCCTTCCTTCCTTCTCTCTCTTTCTCTCTGTGTCTGTCTGTCTCTCTCTCTCTCTTCCTTCTTTTCCCTCCTAGTACTAGAGATCAAATGCAGAGGCACTTTACCATTGAGCTACATCTTTGGTCCTTTTTATTTTTTTGAGATAAGGTCTCACTAAATTGCCCTGGCAGGACTTGAACTTGTGATCCTCCTGCCTCAGTGTCCAAGTGTGGCATGTGCCAACATACCCAGCACGACTTATTTCTATAGCTAGTCCCACAGTCAATTTAGAGACTCACTGCCCAATCTCATGGAGACTAACACATGAACACTTTTTTGTATCTCTCACTTTTTAGGGAAGAGGACTAGTTTGCTTACCACTCACTACAAAAGATGCTGAACTCTTATCCCACTGGTAATTGTACATTGCTTTGTGCGTGTGGCAGCTATCTGGGCCCATTGTGTTACACCAGGAGATATGGAGGGCAAGGGAACCGGGATCACTGTGCTCATGCTCCTGCTGTTTGCTGTGCTGTAGTACATTTTTTCTCTGTTCTACTGAGTCACATTTCCTATTTTGTCATTCATGGAGTTGTGACAAGCTGATCTGCTTGCTTTTTGAGATACTGCCTTGGGCGCCTTGGAACTCTCTGCCATTTTCTACAGCTTGGCTTCTTTCCTCACAATAATCACTGTACAGCTACACGTTTCAGTGGATTTGACATTTGACACTAAACACAACACTTAGATGCATACATTTGAGATGTAGATACAATACAATTTTCTACCATCAGTTTTTAAACTGCAATTTTTCCCGGAAGTCAACTAACAAATCCCTCTTGTCTTTTATCCTACTTAAAAAAATAAAATGTTTGAAAAACTTTTAAGCTTCCGATTGAAGTTTATTTAAGGCACTTTTAGTCTCTCTCTATACAAAATTGATGTGAATTTCCTGCAGTTTGAAAGCTGGAGAAAATTTAAGAGATTATGTTTTCCAACTTCATCAGTCTATGGAAGGAAACAGAAATCTTGAGAAGTGAGTGACGTGCCCAAATGTGTTGAATAAAAAGTTGTTTAATATTTTTATTTTAAGCTATTCTTCTCAACTTCCTTTTTTCTTCTTTATTTGAAATTCCATCCCCAAGGTTGCAAGTGAAACCAATAACAATTGGGTATTTCTGAAGCTGATCAGAGATACGGTTAGTCATAGCTTTCAAAAATTCATTCTAGAAATCATAAAAACAGAGCTGAACAAAAATTCTTTGGAGTTGGTGACTCATGGGCAAAGGTCCCCATGTACATAAGTGAGAGGAAACGCACTTGTTCTTTCTAGCGCTGTTGTCTGAGTCGGACATTTATAGAACTCAAGTATAAAATCAGTAGCAGAGAACTCCAGGAGATTCTGAACAGCCTGTTTGCTCAGAGGACCCAGAATTGACTTGCCATATGCTTTCTCTTGCTTTTTAATGAGGACTTATTTCATTCAATATAATAAATCTTTCCTCTTGGGAAAGAGAGTTTTGGTGATCACCGTTGGTGTTCAATAAGAGAAATTGATATGCAGAGTATAAGTGGAGCGAGCAATCAGACCCAGATTACAGTCCTAATTCCTGTGCAGTCAAAAGATGCTGACAAATTCCCACTTGTGAAGAGGTCCCTTAAGCCACCACTGACACAGGGTGCTGGACTGACACCGGTGTGTCTGAACCCAGGTTCCTTTGCAAGGAAATATTGTAATACTCAACCTTCGGTATGCTTTTCTGGATGGAGTATAAATGCCTTTCAAAACAATTCTATTTTCTGCAAAGATATTTTATTCAAAACAAAAGAATATGCCAATTATAAAGCTGCTCTTGGAAATGTGTAATTTCGTTCATAAAAACATATCCCAAAGCTACATAGTTTTTTTCTCACGATTATAACCAGGAAGTGGCAAGTTTGAAAGCAGAGTAAAACAAAAGTGAAAATCCAAACAAAACACAACCTGTTCTATTTCCAGAGAAATGAAAATTTTAGCATTTTGTTGGTATTCTGTTGTTTAAACCACTTATTTTAAATGAGTGGGAATAGGAGTTTAACAATTTTAGGGCTCTGATTAATACCTAGAATCTTGAGGCATTGCCATTTATTCCAGTGAAACATTGAATAGATTCATAACCAACCGAACTGATGGTCCACAGTGGGGTCTTCAGAACTGCTCAGGGAGAACATTCTGTGAGAGGTTATAAGGTGTCCTTTGAAAATCTGGCCCTGAAACTCAGATACATTTGAGACCTTTGACTTAAAATATGAATGTATGTGTATGCAGTACACACACACACACACACACACTGACACAGGAGCTTTTTAATGCCTGGAGAATACTAATACACAGCATCAATACCATGACCAAAATCATGTACAGTTATTGGAACCCTTTTTGCCATCTTGCTTGGTCATCTCTGAACATTATCTAATTTGATTATCTCACTCCCAAAGTGTGACATCAGAGTGAGGCTAATATGTCATTGGTTCTAGATACTAGAATTCTGTTGAAGTGATCCATAATTCCGACAGTAAAGATTACCTCTATCATATTGTTGACCATGAAACAAAATCTCTGGCTTCAAAAAAAAATAACTGCTGTCACTCATATTTTATGTTTCTAAAGTTGAATTTTTGGACTAAGATTTTATTTTGGTAACTACTACATTCTTAGGTTTTGCTTGATTGAGGCTTAAAAGAGTTAAAAACCTTTAAACCTACCACATTGTACCACTATTTTCAGATCACAATTAAGCACAGCATAGTATTTTTATTAGTGTGTTTTTATGATACACGATAGTTACATTTGTTTTAGGAAATCTTTTTTTTTTTTTTTTTGGTGCTGAGGATTGAACTCAGGGTGTTTTGGGGAATCTTGATCATCTTTGATACATTAACTCCTTCCCCCTTCCTCTACTCTCTTTTCCCATCTCCAACAAGTCTTATTCTCCATTTCCTACCTACCCCCTTTATTTGTTACATCTAGCTTATTTATATTTGGATTTCTCATACAAGAGAAACCATGCGGTATTTAACTTTCTGTGTCTGCCTTACTTTGTTTAACTTTATGGTCTCAATATTCATCCATTTGCACACATAGTATTACAGAAATTAATAAGAGCTTGTCAAGTCTCTTGTTACATATACTGATACTGAGTTAACCTTGTTCTCCTATTCAGTAAATGTCTAAGAAAATAAAATGTGTTTTGCCATAACTGTTCTTTTCTTACCTCTTGGAAGTTACTTCCTTCCTTCCTAAGTGCTCCCAGAATAAAAATCTGATCTAAGTTCTGAAAACAATCTGCACAAAGCCGAATATTCTGTGGTTTTCAGTTGCTATAATGTTCCCATTAATACTGGGACTCTATTTTTTTAGCCCGAGTTTGCCAGAACTCCTCTCATTCTTCTTTGCTTCAGAGATTATGATTTATGTTTAATTAATTGTGTTTCACCCACAAGTTCCCTTAATATTGTAATGTATTCAGAGGGCTGACTTCATTCAGAGCCTCTCAGAGTTCTCTAATAATATCTTCACCTTTTTGGCCTTTACTTCTTTCTTAATAATGTTTCAAGCTGAAGATCATTTTCTGTGAAAGAGAAGCTTAAAGTAATATAAGGGTTGACAGGTTGTGTTTCCCCTTGTCTTCCACTAATTCTGAGCCCTTTTCCCCTGCACAGCTGAAGAAGCTTTTTAAAATAAATTAATGTGATGTTTCAGAGGAGGGTTAGAGTAATGTCAGAACACTTGGGCTCTGGTTCCAATGCTCTCAGGTGCCAATTTAGAGACAGCACGACTAATTGGGACCTTGATGCTTTTTCAGCTATTAAACAGAGCTGATCAGGTTTGGTATGTGGTTATCAACTCCCTCCCACCCCCTAGATATTTGACAATATCTGGAGACATTTTGGTAGTCACAACTGGAAGTGAGAGAGGTAGATGCTACTGGCATTTGGTGGATAGAGGCCAGGGGTCTTGAGAGCCAGCCTTTTGACCCCCCCACACACAGACAGACACACACACATATGTAATTATGTTTGAAAAGTATTATTACAACTATTTGGCAATTGAAATTAATCCTGTTTTTAGTCTCTTCCACACACACACACACACACACACACACACACACACACACACACATCAAAGCAAATAAAAGTCCCAGACTGTATGTCTTTAATATTTCTTTTCATCATGCAAAGTTTCTATTCATGTCAAAGCCATGACATCTACAAAAGGAGGAAATCTGTGAGTGTGAAGGGAGCTAGCTGAGAAAAGCTGTGAGTCTAAATTCTTGATTTCCAGGGAAATAATTAGAAAGGGGAATTATCAGTAAAACATATTTTCTTGTAGAAATTTTAATGTCTTTCCAAAATAATTCTGTATGTTTTATCAAGTTGTAGTAATTTGCAAATATTTCTTTCATTCTACCAGAAAACTCCATGCTTGGAATGACATTTTCAAATTAAGAACTGGTTAATGCCACATAATATTTCTTGAAAATGCCATTTCATTTAGTGTGACTGAAAAATACAAATGTTAAAAAATGCCAGAAGACTACATCTCAAATTCCTAGAGGTAGAAGTGTTGTAGAAAGTCAAAAGAAAATATCTACATTTTATATTGGCTCCCATAACTGTGTGAGATAGAAAATGAAGATTGACGTATTTCAACACACTAAGTCTGAATAAATAAGAATATTTTTTATCATAGACATCTGTAGAGTAGGAGTTCACTATTTAAGTTTAGCCAAATAAAATGACAGCTCATTTTAAATAGTTTTGAAAAGAAATACATTGCTAATTTAATCACTTACATTAATTAGAACAGTAAGCACAGGAAAATTTTTCATTAATTATGTTAATCTAGTCTTCAAAACTAAGCCTCTCTAAAAGATCAGAGATCAGAAAATACTCCATAAAAAGGGAAAAACACCCTGGGGTTTAGAAGGGCACAATGATTAATAAGAGTCTGAGTTTATAAAATCAAATTTAACGTTAGTTATTCTTCAACCAACTACTTTTAAAAAATGATCTTTGGCAAGTTGCTTCTACATACATTGGCTTCTTTAACTGTAGAGATTATAATTCTTACCTCATATGACTTACTAAGATATACCTTCCCAATTATGAGCTGATCAGTACACTTATTAATAGTCTTAATGTGAAATGTTTTCTGCTGATAGATATAGTATAATTAAACAATGTTTTACCCTTCTGTATTATAGCTAGTTGATAGAAACAAACCAGGTTCTTGTGCTTCTTATAGATACTATTCATTTTAAGCCTACATATACTCTAATTCCAGCCATACATAAAGTGGCACATACATCACACACACACACACACACACACACAAAACTATTCTCTTCTTAAACCAAAGAATGGAAAGAATAGCCATTTTTATTTCATTCACAAAATATGCTTTAATGTTGTCCAGTCCTGTAATTTTGTGAACTATTCTCATTTGGAACTTCTGTCATAGAACCAAAATAATTTCCTTCTCAAGTTAACTGTCTACAGCTGTCTTGTAAAAAGCCAAGATCCAGCTTCTGTGAGTGAGGTTGATTTTAAAAATCAGACTTCTACTTTTAGTTTAGCTAGGCATAATACAGTTTCATTGTTAATTCAAATGCAAGCAGCTCCTAATTTCTTGAACTGCTGCTTTGGAAATATCAAGAAAGTGCTTTAAAAATGGCAACCAGAAGTTTATTATGAAAGGACTTGCTGTATCAGTGAAAAGGAATTAGCATAATGTTAGCTTTATTGCTGTTAAATAACTTTGTCCTATGTACCAGAAAGTTGTATTAGAAGGTTAAGGCTTTTAAAAAGGATAATTACATTATTTTGCAAAATTCATGGGGCTGTTGGTGAAAAATTCATATAAATCAGTTTGCCTGAAATGGTTACCTGGATTAGCCAAAACAGTCCATTTGGTAGTGTTGGGAAATAAAGTTACAGTTTAAATCAGAATTTTTAGTTTAGTAATTTTTTTTTTTCAAAATGCACATTTTTGGGCTATTTTCACACAATGATCCTAATTTTACAGAGACATTCTTGAGAACTTACATTTTTTTGGAGTTCGTAAATACAGTTTGGGAAATTCTGGACGAGCTCATATAATACTAATTGAGAAGCAGAGAATGTCTTTGGATTGATTTTAGAAGCCCAGGGTGCTTGTCTGGATTCTCCCTCTTAGTGGTTGTATGATCGTGTGTGATCAGTTTTTTGTTTTTTTTTTTTTTTTTTTTGGTGCCAGGATCGAACTCAGGGCCTTGTGCTTGGAAGGCAAGCACTCTAACCACTGAGCTAAATCCCCAGCCCCTCGTGTGTGATCATTTAACCTCCAGGAACATTTATCTTTACACGTTTACCCATTAGGGTTGTTTTAGGAAGCAGACGTTATGGTACACTTAAAAACACTTTTTCTTTGCTGTCATTCTAATATAAGACAGCATTACATTATGATTATAGATATATTGTTTAAATAAAAATCCCAATACTTCAGAGAGTTTTTTCTTTTTACATACAATGTTAAACGTTTTTACAAATCACTTAAGGTATCAAAACAAAAAAATGCATCACAGAATATGGTTGGGTAGAAAGCAAATAGGGAAGGCAGGTTAGCAGTAAATAGTATTTCAGGTCTGAGTTGGATCAGAATTGACCAGAGTGAGGGCAAGAGGCAAAAGTGGAGTTTAATAAGTCAACAGTGGTATGAGATGTGGGCAGAGAAATTAAATTATACTGAGAGCAGATGGAAAATAGATGCCTATACCCGAGTCTACCTAGAAAATATCAAAAGGCCATAAAGACAATAAGCTGAGCACAAATCGGGCATTGATGCTACCACCGGAGCAGTAAGTTGTGTCTTGGGAAGAACAAGGAATAGTAGGGCACTGAATCCAGTGTCTGGTCTCATCAAAACCTTGTGTTAAAAATAAAATCTATAGCCAAGGTTTTGACGTGTCTGTTTTGATCAGAATACTAAAGGCAGGGGAGGAGAGAACTAAAAGGGCATCCTGTGAATATTTTGCTGCTACTGAAGAGTGAGCCCCAAATCAGAGTGTGACACTCATTTAGGTTGTTAACAGTTGCACAAGAAAGAGGTAATTGTCAAACCCTCTACATCTGAAATATCATAAGCCCTCTCATTATTCATTCATTTGATGGATATTTTACTTTTCAGTGTGCCAGGCACCATACTGGGTAGATGCTGGAGGCACAGGAAGGAGCGAGACACATGTGTTCCGGCCTCAGGAAGCTGTAGCTTGCCTGTCCCCTAAGGCACGTGTCTGTTGTAGTTTGTTAGCAAAAGTGGCTAAAATTACTCAACTCTCTCCAAATCCACGTTCCTTTGCAAAGTAACGGCAACTCCTATGACCAGGAGATAGAACCCATTTTCCTACCCATTTGAATCTAAGTTGACATGAGGACTTTATTTGACCTATACAAAGCATGGCATGACTTTGCGTCAGTTCTGATCCGGGTCTTCCAGAAGCTTTGTTCTCTTTTTGTCTCAGAGCCTGTGGCTGCCCTGAGACCAACCTGGGGTTAACACGTGGAGAATGGGAGTCCACGTGGAGGCAGCCATTCTTGCTGAGGCCAAACCACGCGCACCAGCTGACAACTCATTGGCGACCGACTGCAGGAGCCCCGCTAAGACTGACAGCACAGTCTAGCCAAGCCCCGCCCAAATTCCCGATGTTTATAGTTGTAATCTAAATACAACGTTTGCTTCAAGCCACTAAATTTTGGAGTGGTTCATTGTGCAGGAGAAGCTGATGGAGATGCCCTGCACTGTAAAAGTATGATTCAAAGTTTAGGTTTAGGCACGGAATTTTTCTTATGGCTTATCCAAATTACCTTGATAATGCCACCTCGTCACTTTGCTATGCGCCGTGTGGGCGTGACCTCACTGTACAGTTGTCAGAATACAGACACCCTGGGAAGGTTTGATATTGGATCTCTCATCTGCAGAATACGAAGTTGACTAATGTGCTTGTAAAGGTCACACACAGTATATTTCTTGGAGAAAATATAAACACATAGACACAACATAAATATCTACCACCATCACAGACTTCTAACAAGCAGTCGAAAAGTTAATGCAAATCCAGTTAGTTTTGTTTTCTAATATAATGGGTCACAATGTTAAACAAACAAACCAGTAAACAAAAACTCGCAGCAACAGGCAAATATCTACTTATCAGATTCAGAATTTGTACAAATAAATGAATCCTATAGACACATTTATGACATGTTTTTTCCTTCAAGTCAAATTATGTTGATGTGTTAATGAAAAGATCAACCCCAGACTCATATATTCTTCCAGTTTTGTCTGTAACTGCTTCAATTCTAATGATGCCACATCAGTAGAGATTAATGAAAGGGATCTTTGATTTACCCTGATTTTCCAGTAGGTCAGGGCATCTTTTCCTCTTTTCCTGGCAGGCTCTCTTTTCTGTCCAGCTCTGCCAGTTGGGCATTTGGGAAGTGGCCAATTCCAGGGCTAATGTGTTTCTGCTGTTATCTGACACTGTTACTGCTTCATAGACTTAGCAATGAAGATAAGCCCTAAGTGGATGTATTTTTAAAGCGAACCTTTTAGTTAGAACAGAACTTCTCCATTTAGCTTTCTTTCTGCCCTATCCGGCTGTGGGGGAGCCACATAATGTGAAAATGCTGGGTTTGGAAGGGACTCAAAGGCACTGTTGGAGCAGCAGAAGGACAACCATGCTTAACTAAGGAGAAATATGCTAACAAACAGGCTGGGAACTGTGTTTCCTTGAGAACGTGGCCAGCAAGGGTGACTGAGAGTCGGACCTGACAAGAGGCCCCAAGAGTAGCCAAGATACACTATGAAGCAGCCATGCTCTGAAGAGCCTGGAAGAGAGAAAGGGCGCAGGCAGGCATGCAAGGCGAACAGCCAATACTTCTTAATGGCCACTGTTTCTCTCTGGTAGAAATATTTTCCGGCAATGCAAATGTTTTTAACTCTAGTTTAGGACTGAGAGTGTTAAACTGCATTTTTTAATACGCCATCCCTAGCTTGGAAACAAATCTGTTTAAATCCCTGCCTTTCAAAATGACTCCACCAGTTTTTGTTGGCCACTAAAAGGGAGAGCTGCTTAGTAAGAGGAGCAGGCTCAGTGGTCTTGATGTGGAAAAAAAATTAGAGAAAAGAGGCAGCATGGAAAACCATTTCTGTCTAGCTTTTATTTCCGAGATGGAATCAGAAGTGAGACATAATAAGCGCATAATTTCCTTTTGGCTGGAAGTAGATCTGCCATCATTACGGGATGCTCTCTAGGGGTGGCATTTCCTGTGTTCCTTTTGGCATCATTTCATTTTGGGGAATGAGGATTAATGTCCCTCAAGGCAGATCCATCTGGGCCCTAGTACATAAATCCGGTGGTCTCTTAGAAAGGATGAGCCTGGGCTAGCCTGGGTGGCAGCAGAGGGGTAGGAGAGGACAATGAAAGATGGACATCGTGAAAAGACACCAGGAGAGCAGCCACACCCTGTAATACCCAAGGCCTCTCTTGGGCCCCTCCTCCACCTGGCTTCTCTTTCCTTTGGAGACTGTCCTCCCAGCCTGGCCCCTTGAGTCCGGGAACTTTATCCAAAGTTGTGACTCAAGCATTTATTTCTCAGGAAGTTTGAATTGGAGTTTTTTTCTTTGTTTAGTCATACTTTTGGCTTCTTTTTATTAGTATATATATATTTTTAAAAATTATACATGCTATGATTTCTAAATGCTGGCACCATTATTTGAAAATTTGCTTATTTAAATTAATGTGAATAATTAAGTCATATGTTTGGTTGACTTTATAGGTTAGATGTCAAATTTTGCAAAGCATTAATTTAAAGCAATGCTAATTTAGGGAAAACTTATTCTCTTTCCTCCTTGTTTATTTCCTGTGTGATCACAATATTGTGTATAAATATTGAGTTTTCTGTGAGGCCCTCATCTTCACTCTTCTGTGCATAGAAATAAAAGTCCAAATGTGTAGTCGTTCTTCACGATACCGTTCCTACTGATATGATGAATTTTATAAAATAAATTTGATTCTAAAAATTATGTGCTACATTTGCTATTCACTCTAGAGTTCAGATATCAACATTTATGAGCCAATGGCTAAGGAAGAGCTAGAGATGGCCTTTACTTCCTCTTTTCGTCTTTGCTGTGACACTGATATTCTAGAATACTTTGTACCCCTGGCCACAGTGGATGGGGCTCTTTAACCACAGAACTAGAACAAGATCAGCTTTTGCAGAATGACGGGGAGATTGGAGTGATGTCTTTGAAATACAGAATATGTCTGGGGGAAATGAGAAGGAGTCTAGATCAGAATCGCTTACAAAATCTGCTAAAGTTATTGATTTTTACATGGAAGAACAGATCATGAATTTTTAGCAATGGGATTTCTAGTGGGCACATCCTTATACCTGAGTGAACATATACACATATGTAGGCCACATTTATGAAACAAAACTCCCTGCTGATACGGGGATCATAATTTGTTACCTTCTCCCTCCATTCCCAGGCAGAACCTCAATCCCCCTGTTAAATTACTGCTTTCTTTCGAAGAGATTAAAATCTCAGACTGGTACCAATTGCTGTGACTTTTCTATCAGCTCCAGTAGACATACCTACTTCTAGACACCGCCTACCTGATGGTTTGTTCTGTCCACTGTGTTGGCTGTGGAGGGGTGGTCTCTTGTGTTCTGACGAATTCGAGTGGAGTTTTGTTGCTCAATGGTGGAGGACGTCGGGATACAGAATTCTCTGAAGCATCGTTTGAAGTTTTCATCCAGAAACGCATACAGGACTGGGTTCAGGCAGCTGTTTGTGTAACCTAGAGCAATGCAGAAGTGCCACGAAACTGTCTGGAAAGTAGTTTCTGGGATCGTGATCAAGGCCTTAATGATGACATAAATGTGGATGGGAGTCCAGCAGACGATGAATACAGCCACAACCACCAGCACCATCCTGGTGATCCTCCGCAGGTTCCTGTCCTTTTCTTTGGAGCCCGAGAGCATGCGGACGCTCTTGAGGCGTAAGATCATCAGTCCATAACACACTGTGATTATGAGGACGGGCATGATGAAGGCAAAGATGAAGACACAGATCTTCAGTAGGTTCTCCCAGTACCAGGTCGGATGAGAGAATGTCAGGGTGCAATCTATGGAACCTAGCAGAACAGAATTTTAAAGGAAAATTAGCAACAATATTTTATTATATTGAGTATTAATGTTGACATTTTGGTACTAATTTATAGCCTTGACCAGGGCTTCGTTAATGTTATTATTACACAAAGCTTTAGAGAAAATCTTTTTAAAATTATGGAAGAAACTCTATTGATTTTCAGAGAAATTTATTTTTTAAATGTTTCCCTAAATTTTCCATTTTTCTATGTACTTTGACCATATCAAGCCCTTTTCAGTGAACAATTATGGATTTCCCACCATAAACTAGATATTCTGTGGAATTTGTATTGCTATATAAAATATAACCATTGTCCAAAATCTCTAGAAGTTTCTAGCTAATGTATGTCTTTACTTTTGAATGGGTAGTTCATTATTCTGTGTTAGGTCTAAAAAGATAAATTTGTCAGACAGCAGCCACTCAACATTTTTTAAAAAGCCTAAATTTAATTTTCTTTGGATTTAAGCTCTAATTACTTTCAGGAGGGCTATATTTAATATCATTTTGAGGAAGCACATAAAGAAAAATCAGGAAAATGCATCAGATTCCCTTTAAAATATTTAGTGGACTTAAAATTATAGGAAAACTCCTGTTTCAAAATCTTCAAAGTCATTTTTTGAGAAAGACTAATTAAAATTACAATCTGATGAAGATAATAAACTACTCCATAAATTCTATGTGGCTAATGACATCAGCCACATATCAAATTCTAAACCGTCCATCTCCGAAGCCTGCAAAATCACTTACCGTGCCTGTATTTTGTGGTTGCCATAAACATTACAGGCAGACCAATGGCAGAAGACAGGATCCAGTTGCAGACATTGATAATTTTGGCATTTCGGGGAGTACGAAAATCTAGGGCCTTGACAGGATGGCAGACTGCAATGTAACGATCTACGCTCATGGTGCAGAGGGTGAATATGCTGGTGAACATGTTGTAGTAATCTATGGAGATCACGATCTTGCAAAGGATGGTTCCAAATGGCCATGTTCCCATTAGGTAATTTACACTCTGGAATGGCAGAGTACTGGTAGCTAAGGCATCTGCCAGAGCAAGATTGAAAATGTAGATATTGGTGGCAGTCTTCATTTTGGTGTATCTGTGGGTAGAAGAGCAGTGACAGAGTCAGTAAAGGCACTGAGGGGAAATAAAAGTAAGCTTTCAATAAGAAAATTCTGTGAATGAGAAAAGGTGAGGTTAGGTATAGAATTCTCTTAAAGTACTAGGTTGGCTGTTTATAACCATGTACCTATGGGTTAAATATATTCTATCTTCATTCATCACTTTTCTTATATGTATGTAAAATGCTGATTTACTGAGGATTTTCTTTTTGTTTTAACTGTCCCATGTGACAGATGTATTTGACACCAAGAACTTCCCATCAAGTGGTAGAGGAAGAGAGGGGGTAATAACTCTAAACACATGAGAGAACATTTTAGGCACTTCACGTAGACATAATTATAATCACTGAACACTATAATAGTGTAACAATATACGTATGTGTATATATATTTATGCAAATATACAGACACATACACAATACACATACACATACAAATGCACAGGCCATAATGGGGGCATGTAATAGAGCGTAGGCACAGGAAACAGGATGAATGGGATTGAAGATATCTTAGAAGTGCACATACCCAAATTTAAACCTAAAATGTAAGTAAGAATACGAGATTATGAGATGGACAGTTGATAGGAGGAGCAAGTCAAACCAGGCAGAGAGAGAATAATGAGAACCCCACAGAAGGATAAAGTCGAATGGCATGGTGTGTGTGTTTAGCACTGCTAAAGGGTAAAATTATACCAGGCAATGGCAGTAGGTCTGCAATGGTAGGCATGTAGAGTCCCGACCATGGAGGGATGTGTATACCAAGGTAAGATGATTAGATTTTATCCAGTAGATGAAGGCAAAATTAGGTTTGTTTTGTTCTCATTTTTTAATAGCTTTGTTGAAATGTAATTGACATACAGTGAGACACAAAAAATATACAATTTGATAAGTTTAGACACATATTTATACCTGCGAAATCACCGTAATCAAGATCAGACATTGGTAAACTGTGGTCTGTAAACTCAATTGGGTTACTGTACCTTTTTCTAAATTGCTTATTAGAACACAACCACACCTATATACTATTTGAAGTTTTTGTTGTTGTGGTGGGTTTTGGTGTTTTCTGGTTTGTTTGTTTTATTTTGTTTGCAGTGCTGGGGATTGACCCCAGGGCCTCACCCATCCTGGATAGGCAAACACTTTACAACTGAACTGTATCTCCACCTCACATCATTTTATCTATAGCTATTTTGATGCTACAGTGGCAGGTTTGAGTAGTTGCAAGGTTAACTATATAGCCTACAAAGTGTATGTTCACTGTCCTGTCATTTGCAGAAAAACAAATGCCCACCACATCAAGTTAATTAATGTATCAATTACCAAGAACACTTTCCTCAGGGAGCTTTTTAATCTTTG
The DNA here is from genome assembly GCA_004026905.1 of Hystrix cristata. Lineage (NCBI taxonomy): Eukaryota > Metazoa > Chordata > Mammalia > Rodentia > Hystricidae > Hystrix > Hystrix cristata. The sequence goes on from PVJO010004672.1 coordinate 46,260, forward strand.
CCCCTTGTCCCTCCTTTCCTCAAACCTCATTGCACTGTTTCCTAGGCAATCACTGACTTTGGTGTGCTTTCTGTAATTGTAGATTAGTTTGCATTTTCTAGAATTTTTATGCAAGAATGAATCATTCTATCTGTGTCCTTTTTTTTGTGTAGTTGTTTGTCTTAGTTACTTTCCTCTCATTGCTGAGACAAAATACCCGACACCCAAAATTGAAGGGTGAAAGGTTTATTTAGCTGGCAGTCTGTAGAGGTTTCAGTCCACAATTGGCTGGATCCAAGGCAGCGTGGCAGGGCAGACAGGCAGAAGGCAGCAAGGCAAGCGAGGGATGCAAGCAAGGGGTGGGCAAGCCTCTTTCTGTCCCTTAGGTCTTATCCAGGCTAGCCACTTTAGGATGGGGAGCTCTCCCACCCTTAACCCTAATACCCTTAATCCTACCATCATATTTTTAATCCCAGCAGAACTATGCCAAACCAATCAGTGGACTAATTTAGTAATCATGCCCTCTAGATCTGCCCCCACCTGTGACCACGTGATGCTTGGAGGGACATCTAGTCACAAACCATAACACAGTTTTTTTCACTTAGAGCGATTATTTTGAAGTTCACCCATGCTGTTGTATACATCAAGAACTTATTCTTCTTATTTCCAAGAAGTATTCCACTCTACAGATACATCATGACTTCTTTCTCCACTCGTCTATTAATGGGATCGAGTTGCACACAGTTTTGGCTATTGTACATTAACTGTTATGAAATCTTTATACAGACATAATTTTTTGCTTCTCCCAAGTATCTAGGAATGCTATCTGTCCTCAAAGCCTGCAGAAAGTAGAACTCCCAAGTGAAAGGGATAAGCAGCTAATTTTACAAAGAGAAATCTTCTGATGGTAGAAATATATTTTGAAAATATTGAACATCTATTTTTTTTTACCTTTAGTATCTATTTACCCTAATTTACTAGTAATATACTTCTGTTTCATTCTGGGGAGCCACTCACTTCCAATTTTTCAGTCCAGTACTTTGCAAAGGGCTCTGTTATGAGTTCAGGCCATGAAGATGCTCAGTGCTTGGGGCCAGAGGGAAGGGTCAGGATGATCTTATGTTTTGACTGAGCATGAGAGGAGTACTTGAGAGAAGGGTGACCGAACCTTTCCTGTTGTTTCTCAGCTTCCTCTGCTCATATGATGTTTCCCTCTTGTGTGCAATCCCATTAAGATGCATTTTCCATCCTGTGATACAGGGAGACCTCCATGAGAGCAAGTGCCATGCTCTTTGGAATTGAAGCCTCCATCACTGTGGGCTAAATAAATCTCTTTTATATACATTACCCAGCCTCAGGTATTTTGTCATAGTAATGGAAAGTAGGCAACACAAAAGTCAGTGAAAGTTTTTTTTTTTTTTCAGATTATGTGTGGGGATATCTGAAGAAAGTGTATATTAGTTTTCCCATGTGACTAAAACCCAAGAGGATGCATGCTGTGCAGTTTCTGGAAAAGCCTGTATTAAAATGGACCCAATCCAGAGGATAAGAGAGATACCATCCTTGACACCAGGTCTTCCTTGGACATCTAATTTACATAGTACAATAAGACCATTTTAAACTTCAGCTTGTGTTTACTATATTTCTGTCATATAAAATTCAGACTTTAATTCATTCAAGAGGGCTGGAGGAAATAGTGTTACAGAGCCACTGATTTAGGGCCTTAACTTGGTGGTTCGGGAGAGACCTTTTCTTTCCATAAACATTCAGAAAACTGAAATTATAATAGAGGATTTCAGGAACCTTCTCAGGGCAAAATGTTTGGAATTGTTTCTTGAGCTGTGAAAGTCTCGTAAGTGATCAAGTCTGTAATGGTTCCAGAAGTTGTGTTGCTGCCAGACAGTCTTCCTATTTTAGGTGTGGGGTTTATAAGGAATTGCTTTAGAGGATTTACTCCCTTAAAGGATTTTAATGGGAAGAAGTAGAGAAAGCCATGTAACTTGAGGAGATGAGTCAATGTAATTTCTAAAAGGACTATAAGCATGGAACACCTAAAAAAAAAAGAATTTATACAAGATCTTCCAAGGTAGAAAAACAAACAAAAACAAAAATTAAAAGTGTTATTTTAAGATTTTAATATAAGTGACCTTGATGTTCATGAAGTTTAAATATTTTTGATGCTTTTTATCAGCAGAAACTTTTTCCCCAAAGCAGAAAAATAACTCAGATATACCACAGATGATAGACCTGTAGGACCTAAAACTATGCTTGAATGCATTAGTCACATCCTATCTAGAAGACCTTACGGTTCACATCTTATCTTTAAAAGAGTGCTGTATTTTAAATATTTGGGTTCTTTAAGGTCAGTTTTCTGACTCATACTTCCAAACTCTTATTCATGCTTGTCTGAACTCTAAATATTTATAATGGAGGCTTATTTCAATTTTTAAAAAGTCATTTCCTCTCTAAGAATGAGGTGTTTGTAAATTAAAATTAAGTTGTGGTCCATAGTGAAAGGAAAAGTGAGGCAAACCATGTGTATTTCAAAATATCACACTGTATATGATTTATGTGGTTTTATCTAACGATTAAAATAAATTAATAAAATGTGACTATCCAGAGTCCACCAAAATATATATACCCTTCAGGAGAAGGAGATTTTTCAACAAATGCCGTTACCCTCATATGAGGGACCCTAGAAGATGTTGTATATTGCAGAAAATCCACTATACTGCCTCAGAGAAGAAACTGAAAATGCATGTGCAACGATCTCAATCACCCAGGTCACCCAGGCCTCAGGTTGCCACACTAATAGCTGTCTGGATGGTGAAGCTCACCTTTCTGAGCACTTTTTGTAATTGTAGAGGTCAAAGGTGACTTGTATGAATCTTATGATCTCTCAATAAATTTAATATTAAAATATTTACACAAGGTTTTCTTTTCCTGAAGTGTGTGAATATATTTTTGGTGGACCTTTCTTTAAAATCTATTTCCATGAGTGTTTCACAAGAACAGTGCTGGTTAGTGCTTCTCAAGTTGTCCACAGAGCCTTTCTGTAAAGATAGCCTGCATTATGATTCTGAGTACTCATGCTTCGCATCAAAGCAACATGTAAAAGACTTCAGCAATTTTCTAAATACATGAAAGAGGATTTTACAAGAATCGAGGTGTGGGAATTCCAGCTGCCTCCAGCAAAAGCTTGTACGCAAAAGCTTTAGGATTTTGAGACCATACTCTTAAGTGAAATAAATTGGACACGCATGTTTAAATACCATATTGTTTCTCTGGTGTGAGAAACTGAAAGTGTAAACAACTATTAAAATGTATTATATTTGGAAAGGGAAGAAAGTGTCCAAATGGGAAAGCGAACAACAATGGGGGGGGGGAGGAACAGAGGGACAAGAGAAATAAGAAATGGAAGGAAAAAATGGAAACAAAGCTTTTGCAAATAAGGAAGGAGAGAGGAGGAGGGAGTGAAGGGAGGGGAGGGGAACGGAGAAAAAGAAACAAGAAGATGTATCTATCACTATGTACATCTAAAATGTACCATTAAAATAAAATTTAACAAAAGAAAAAAAATGAAGAGAGGGTCTGATCAGAAAAGAGGTAATGTTATTCAGCAGATGCAAGCTTTCCCTCTGTTCTATTCTTTCGTGGTATGATTGCCACCCCAGGAAAGCTGAATGAATGATTGGACACACTACCAACCATACATGGGAATATGCAAACTAGCAATAGCAAGTGAGCCAAACGGGTGAGCTGAAGGGAGAGTCATCTTTGCTCTTCAGTTTTCTTGAGTGGATTTGAGTAGAACTTCTGGATATTAAAACACAAGCCTTTTCCATCTTTGACCCTTTTGCTTGGTACTGTGCCATGACTATCTTTAGTGGCTAAATAAGTAAAATGAGCTGGCTGGAACATGTGTCATGTCTTCGGAGAGTCTCATGTAGACTTTCAGGGCCTTTCTGGTACTAGCTGTACCTAATATACTCCCTGAACTAGATCTTCTAGGCTAAGCAATGGCCTTGGCTGTATTTTCCTTTTATTTATCTAGGTGGAATTTTCGTAGTGGATATTTCTTTAAATTTGTTCAAAATGATTGAATAGCTTTATTGTTCTATGAACTCAAAAGAATTACCATGCAATTAAAAAAAAAGTTGTGTTCTTCTTAGCATCTTCAATATTCAACTTACTAGAAGGATTTTTGGGGAGTCAAGCTACAATGTTGGGGAACAGGCATCATGAATCCTATTTTGTAAGCAGCTCACCAATTTCCTATGTTGTATATATAGGTTTTGCTTGTAAATGTCCATCTTTTTGTGGTTATGAAGTAATTTCTATCTACCTTCAGACCCTTTCTTCATGCCATTTCCCCAGCTATTGCTTCTTGGCAAAACTTTATTCATTTTGACAAACTTGTGCTAAATGAAGCCACGCTGAGTAACTCACATGTGCGGACCCAATGGGCTTTGCAAACTCTGTGTTTTACTTTTAAGCTAATCCTTTAAATTGTGATGACCTATCGCAGTTCAGAAACAAAACTGACTAAAGGAGCCTGAAACAAGGAAGAATATGTTTTAGAATCCAGTTTGTTGGTTTTGTACCACATCAGGCCCTTTGTCTCATTCAACTAACTTTTACTGCATTTGTAATAGAGGTAGTGGGAGCGTTCAGAGGACAACGTCTTCTCCTTGAGCATGTTCTGTCATTTCACATTTTTGCCAAATTGAGTGAAGAAGGAAGATGTATATTTAATTCAGTAAGCCCCTTGTGCATGTTCAGCACTGTAGTTGGAAAGGTACACTTACATTTGCCATGATTTTTGTATTCATCTACCCTCACTCAGAAATTCTTTTTAATAGAGAAAAAATTCCTTAGAGTATCATCTTTCAATTCTCATGATTAGTTGGGTAAATAAAATTAAATAAAAGTGATTGTTCCATGTTTCAGATTATTAATAGATGAAAAAAGTGTTCAAATGAGCATCTGTCTGGAATTCTGCATTATTTCGTCCTGGTATCATGGGAATAGAAAGAGAGAGAAAAAGAAAGAGGGGAGAGCGAGAGAGATTCTCAAATAACAAAAAATAAAGGAAAATTAATGATTACTCTCATTTTCTATTAGCTTAAAAGAGACTATATGTTAGTTTGTTGTTTTCCACTATGTTTTTCACTAGCTTGGTGAAGGAGGGAGCAGAGGATCTCTTACTTTGCTGTAAAATGTTCTAAAACATTTCATTTCATTGATATTTGTATCAAAGTGATGCCATGTGACCACTGACAACATTCCAAGGAGCTAATGTTAGCAAAAAGAATGAGAATGGTGAACTCAGATAACTGAGGCCTTCAGAAGGAAAGTGATGATTGCTAGATTGCTTCACAAGTGAAGGCAGATGCTTCAAAAACCTTAAATTAAGAGGCATTGCCACCCAGAGGTTATCTGGGTTTGGCCAGAGTGGGATGAACATCAGAGTCTTTTTGGTTGAGTGTTTTCCTCTCTTTATCCGTGTCCTCTTCACCTTTTTGTCTCTTTATGTTCTCTAGTTCATTTGATCCTGTGTCCTTTAATGCCAATTCATGTGAAACATACTTTTTAGGCTCAGAAAGGGAAAGTTTGCTTTCTCAGAGCAATGATGAGCTTTTATACATAGAGCATGTTAAAACAATACTTTTATTTTTGCATTTGGTGCTAGGAACAATCAGATTTAGTGCTAGAATCCAATGGCCTACATTTCCATTGTACTAACTCTCCTGCTAATGTTATTTTTTCGTTCTCTTTTGGGTCTCATTGCCTGTTTTCTTCATTTCTCTTATTTCATTGTGTGCATTTTTGTAGGGCTCTTCAAATCCTCTTTCTGGAATTGGAAACTGGGTGCAGGGCAGGGAGGGCACATGGAGATGTAGCTCCTCTCACATGGGAAGAAAGTGAGAGGAGAGACTCTTTATTATACCCTAAAGACCTTGCCTGATTGTTTTTGGATTATGTTTTTTGGAGGTGCTTATTTCATGCTTTATTTAATTTCTGAAAATTTTATATCAGGACATGAATAGCATTTGCCTCATCAGAGTTTTAAGTGGAAAACCGTGTTTTGAATCTTTGATTTCTATGTTCTGTGGTAATACTTGTGTATGCAGAAAATATTATTATGCTATTTCTATGATATATATAAACATTTATAATTGAATGAAATGTTCTTATTTGTCACTTTAGGTTCCTTTTTGTAAATATCTATGATATTTATTCTTTTGAACCAAAGGACTTTAAAAACTTCATTTGAATATGCATCTCAGGAGCTAGAGTTTTTTGTTCCATGGAAAAATGGAAAATAATGTTTTGCTTTTATTCTAAACACCTGTTTTTTTAAATTTTTTTGACTTGGAAATAGATTTCAAATTTAGGACTGCTAAGAGAATAGGAAGTATCTCATATTTTAGGATCTGAAAGTGTTACACATAAAAAATAACCAAGTATGCATTACCACTAACTTCAAATAAGCTACATCTTTAGGTATTTTTGTAATATTGAGGAAATAATAAGGATGATTTTGAAATATGATAAAACAATGCCATCAATATAAATATCTTTCTGGAAAAAATATCAAGATTAATGTTAGAAAAATATTTGTAGAAGTTTTTCAAGCTCAGGTGAATGCTCTAGACTATAAGTTTTTAGACAGAGTAGACTGTGGGTAAAATTATTTTCTTTTGAACTTAATAATGTCAGTATCAGGCTTCATATATACAATTGGTGATGGTTGGACCAATGTAAATTTTGGTAATGATCATATCTTGCTCAGTCAATAAATATAGGTGAAATATGAACAGTAATATAATGGAAACTTAAAAGAAATAAAAATAGAGGAAAATTATTTATTCAGCACAAAACCTAGTAAAAGACAAGTATCCAAAAATCTTTGTTAAATAATACTGAATAAAAAAATATAGGTGTAGGTTACTTTATTTTGTTGTGGTAAAATAAAGTTTTACCTAGGGAATCAGTACCTTTTAGAAGTAAAAATGAAGAGGAAATATTCCTTTCTGCCTTACCAAATTGTCAACTTTTAAAAACAACAGTAGCAGCAACAACAATAATAGCAACGACATCAACCAAAAAAGTCACAGAATGAGAAAAAATAATATCCAAAAGAGACACTCAAGACCATATATTATAATCAGTTTGCTTTATGGTGAATAACTGAAGGCACAAAGAGCTACATGTATTTGTAGCTTTCTTTCCCTTTCCCTTCTTTTATGCTCTTTCCGTTTAAAACCAAAGCAAGTTTTCTATATTGTGAGCCATGTATATTTTCGGGAGTGCTTTGCAGATAATGTAAAGCAGTTTGTCCCAGATGGGCCCAATATAGCTAAATCAAGGTAAACATGCAAAGTATTTTTAACTTCTTTTCAAAGATGGCTAGGCTGAAAGTATCCTGGAAATTTTGAGACAATTTCTCATTTTAAGACATGGCACAGAGGAAGAACATTGAAGGAAAAAGTTTGTATAAGAAAGAGAAAGTCTGTAGTGGTCATATTTGCTGAATGTTGCAGAGAGATTGCATAATCCAAGTATGGAGCTATGACTATGAACTTTAGCAGGGTACACATCATTGGCGTCTTTGAGAAATTCCATGGGGTGGTAGGGCTGGATGATAAATAGATATGAGGCAAAAAGTAAATGGGGACTGAGGACCTGGAGGCAGAGACTATAGGAAACTCTTGAGGTATTTTGGCATGAAGAGAAATGGAGAAGAATATGATTTCAAGAAAGATTTTTTAAAAGCAGAATTTGATATACAAGAGAATATTTTATGCTACTGAATAATGTTGCAATAATGGAAGCTTGAAGCAGGGTTAATTGAGGATACATCCATATGAATGATGTTCTTAAGAAAATGAAGAGACAGGATTCAGAGTACACATGGTATGACTGGTTATTCATTGCTGATTGTCATTGGCAACAAGGCTAAAAATATGAGTACAAATACAGAAAGTGTTTGAAAACTTTTTTACCTGCTTATGTTTTTTCACTGAATACCCTCTCTTGATCTCATTTTCTACTTTGAGATTTCCATTTCTTTTTCTTTCATTTTTTTTCCATAGGAAAGCTTTCAGGAAAAACCCATACTCACTGTCTTGCATTCTATTGGGGAGGCATATAATAAATATTAATCAAATGAACAAATGAAGCAAAACCTTTTAGAATCAACAAAAAGAGGTGATGGATGAAGGAATATGGGAGTTCTAGAAGAAAGGAGAGCAAAATATCAGGCAAAGAAATATTTGCTTAGCAGAATTATGAGTTCATTTGAGATTTGTAGTTTATGAAACTAATGTTTATGATAATGATGGACCAAAGAGTTCAGGTTTGAGGGGGTATCAGATCAGGGCCTGGAAAGGAAAAGTTGGTTATCTGAAAGAGGGTAATTCTCAAAGATCAGATTTTTTACTTCATGGTGGTGACTAGTTCTAGAATGTGACTGTGGAAGTGTGGGCCAAAATTAAGGTGGAATAACCTATCACTCATGAGCCTAATTCAATCCCATGTATTTTCCCAAACACACACACACACACACACACACACACGATTTAAATGAGTTTAGTAGGTTACTTTGCCTTTACAATAATTATAAGCATATACATATATTTAGAAATATGCAATGCTGCATAGATTACTTTCTATATCAAGTAGTACCACACTTCATGTGTCATTTTTGAGTTTCTTTAATTTTTTAGTCAGCAATATAATTTTGCAGGCCTTCCATTTTAATACTAATATATCTATTTCATTCTTTTAATAGATGTATAGTAAATTTTACATGCATTTGCCTTATTTTATGTATTTGTTTTCGCTGATTGGAATTTATTTTTGCTGATTGCTCGTTTTTCAATGTTATTAACAATGCTGAAATGATTTTGCTGCATCTGTTTCTGGGTGGTATACACAGGTCTGTGTTTGGGCTAGCCATAGTAGATCACAGGGCAGGTACATTTTGTATTTAGAAAAGGTCTTCCAAATTTCCCAGCAAAGTGCTTATACCTTCACTTGTAGTACATGATCGTTTCTGATTCCTAGATCCTCCCAATATTTGATGTAAAAAACTCTGATCCTATTCCATTATGAAGTATCTGGTAGTATTTCCAAATTTCCCCTCCTGTAGTATTTTCAATCTAACTTTTATATTCCTCAATAAAGTGTGGTAATTTAACAAAAAAGCTTTATTATGCTTAGCACTCAGAGGCCCCTGCTTTTCAAAATCATCATTTTCCTTAGCAAAGAGATATTTAGGGCTGTTATTTCTTCAAATATTGCCTCTGTTTCCTTTCCTTTATTCCCTACTTTATTAATAGACAAGTGCAAGCTTTTTTGGAGCCTATCCTTCTGGTATATTATGTGTTTCTTCATATACTCCATTTATACTCCCTTTACTGCATTCTTCCAGCTCATTGATGACTTCTGTTTTCAAGCTCGCCCATAGAATTTAGGAGACTAGAGAATGAGATGGACTTGAGGAATACACAGTATGCTGTTGGATAGTAATCTGATTTTGACTACCTTCTAATCCTTCACAGACTTGCTGGTCTTCCAGAAACAATCTAGGATCTCTGCTCCAAGCACTGCATCAGTTTTACAGTAGACACCCTTGCTTCTCTATAGCTTGCAGAGTGGACAATGCAAGAGAGTCAACTACGTGCTGCTCGCATTATGGAAATCCATTGCACAGTGGCATAATATCGGGTTTCCTGAGGCTTACATTGTCTGTTCTTAGTCCTAGGAAGTCTTTCAGGATTTTAGTTTATCCACTGTATTATCAGCTTTCTGTTGCTGAGACAAAATATCTGAAATATGCAACTTAAAGGAAAAAAAGGTTTATTTTGGCTCACGGTTGTAGAGGTTTTAGTCCCTGATTAGCTAACTCTAAGGTAGAGACATCATGAAAGAAGTCATAGAAGAGCAAAGCTACTTAATTTATGGCATCCAGGAAACAGAGAGTAGGGGCAGAGTCAGAGAAGAAAGAACCAGTAATCAGAAATAGTCTTCAAGATCTTACCCTCATGAGCCAGGAAATAAGAGAGTCACTATATGTGCACAGGGAAAGGTGCAAACTCAGAAAAGTCTAAAAAGCCCTTAAATTTGTACTTTTGACTGATCCTTGGCCCAGGGACAACCTTTAAAACAAAAACAAAACAAACAAAAAGAACCACCTCAAAGAAAGGGGGGAATCCAATTTCTAGAATTACCATATTAATGCATTCAAGTCAGATTTATTTTCAACAAAATGATCATGATGCACACAAAAGAACATGAAAATATGTCCTAAAGAAAAAAAAATCCAACAGAAATTGTTACTGAGAGAGAACAGATGACAGACCTACTAGAAAAAGAAAATTAAAAGAATTGTCTTAAATTTGTTCAAAGAACTAAAGGAAGATTCTGAGAAAGCCATGAAAACAGTGTATGAACAAAATGGAAATATCTACCTAGAAATAGAAAATCTAACTTCATTCTGTGATGTTCTGACACCAAAGCCAGACAATGCTATTGCAAGAAAACTATAACCAATATTCTTTATGAAAATTGATACAAAAGTCTTCAAGAAAATATGATCAAACTGAATTCTCCAGCATATTAGAAAGCTTATGCATCATGACCAAGTGGGATTTATTTCTGGAATGTAAAGATGGTTCGATATATGAAAATTCATCAACATAACATACCACATTAATCGAATGAAAGTGATAATTTCATTTGATGCAGAAAATGTACTTGAAAAAATTCAACATAACTTCATTATAAAAACACTTAGTATAATAGGGATAGAAGGAAACTACTTCAAAATATAAAAAACTCTGTATGAAAAATTCACAGCAAACATCACATTCGGTGATGAAAATATTCCTCCCCAAATTAGGAATAAAACGAAGATGTCTGCTTTTCCCATTGCTATTCAATATAATATATAAAGTAGTAGCCAGAAGAAATAGGAAACATAAAGAAATTAAATGTTCCCAAACTGGAAATAAAGAAGTAAAAGGATTTTGCAGATGATATGCTGTCCTATGTAGAAAAACCTAAAAATTCCACAAAAAAACTGTTGGAACTAATAAAACAATTCAGCAAATTAACAGGTTACGAAATCAACACACAAAAATTAGCTAACTTTCCTTTAACAATCCTGAATCTGAAAAGGATAATAGGAAATCAGTTTCATTTAAAATACCATGAAAAACAATCAAATTTAGGAATTAATCAAGAATGATTAAGGCATGTACAATTAAAACTTTAAAACATCGCTGAAAAAATTAAAAAAAAAACCCACCTAAATACATGGGAAAATAGCCCATATTCATGGATAGGAGATGTAATATTGTCAAGTTGTCAGTACTACCCAGTGTCATCTCAGGTTTCAGTGCAATTTTTATCCAAAACTCAATAATGTTTTTACAGATATGGACATATTCATCTTAAAATTCATATGGGATCTTGAGGTACTAGAGTAGTTTAAAGGATCTCAAAGATGAACAAACCTGGAAGTGTCAAACTTCCTCTTTTAAAACTTACTTCAGAGCTGCAATAATCAAAACAGAGTGGTACTAGCCTGAAGACAGACAGATATTCTAATGAAGTAGAATAGAGATCACAAAAATGAGCCTTTTGTATCCAGTCAAACGATATTCAACAACAGTGTCAAAACCTCAATGGGGAAGGACAATATTATAACCAAATAGTACTAGGAAAACTGGGTACTTACATGCAAAAGAATAGTTACACCTTTACTTAACATGAAATACAGAAATGAATCCCAAGTGGAATAAAGACCTAACTATAAGAGCTAAAACTACACAACTCTTAGAAGAGCACATAGGGAAAAATTCCACAACTTTGGATTTGAAAAATATTTTATGGGTGTAACATCAAAGGCAGAGACAGCAAAGCAAAAATAGAGAAAAGTTGGGCTGCATAATAATTGAAAACTTTTATGCATCAAAGGGCATTATCAAAGTAGTATAAACACAATTTACAGAATGGAAGCAAATATTTACAAATGATATATTTGATAATGGGTTAATATCCAGAACAGGCAGAGAACTCCAAAACTCAGTAATGCAAAATGAACAATTTTAAAGCAAACGTTTAAAAATGGACAGAGGATTTTAATAGACCCTCCTCCAAAGAAAAAATATGAATAACCAGTAAGTACAGGGAAAAATGCTCAACATCACTCATCATTATCACTAGTCATTACTGAAATGCAACTCAAAACCACAGTGAAGTACCGTTTTGTGCTCTTTAAATGGAAACCAGCAAGTATCGGTGAGGATGTGTAGAAAATAAAACCCTTTGTCATTGTTGGTAATAATATAAAATAGAGCTATAGTAAGCTTCTTAAAAAATTAAAATAGAACCATACAATCCAGAAGTGTCACTTCTGGCTATACACTTGTCTTAGTTTTCTCATTGCTGAGACAAATTACCTGACCCTGAAAGTTAAAGGAGGAAGGGTTTACTTTGGCTCACAGTTTGTAGAGGTTTCAGTTCATAGTTGGCTGGTTCCAAGGTAGGGTAGCACGGCAGAGGGGCGTCACAGAGGAGAAACAGTTCATGGTGGACTGAAGGCAGGAGGGCAGCAAAGCAGTGAAGTATTGAGGAAGCAGCAGAGCCCTCCTTCTGTCCTCTGTATTCCATCCAGGCTACCTACCCTTAGGGTGGGCAGCACCCCTATTCAGTATGGGCCCCCTTCATCCCAGCATTGCACACTTAATCTCAGCATCACATACTCTAGAACCAATCACCTCTGAAAAGACCACCTATGACCACATGAGATTTTGGGGGGACATCTAGATTCAAGCCATAACGACATCCAAAAGAAATTGAAAGGGAGGTCTTGAAGAAATACGTGTATACCCATGTTTAAAGTGGTATTCTTCATGACATCTAAGTCTTGAACATTAGCAGAGTCCCTCAGTGGATGAATGGATAGGCAAAATGTGGTACAGATATACAGTGGAATATTATATGACCTTTCAAAATAAAGATATCATTTATTTTATTGACATATGCTACAACACGGATGTACCTTGATGTACCTTGAGGACATTATACAAGAGAAGTAATCCAATTACTAAACAGCTAATACTGTGTGAATTCACTTATACGAGGTACCTATGTTAGTCGAAATCATAGTTATAGGTGATTGCCAAATATTAGGATGGGGAAAGAGTGGGGAAATATAATTTGAATAGTAAAGAGTTTCATTCTGGGAATAAGAAATGAGTTCTGGAGATGGATCATGGAGATGATTGCACAATAATAGTAATGTACTAAAGTCCACAAAATTATACACTTATAGGGTATACTTATGTTGCAGTGATACATGCACACCCATGTTTATAGCAGTATAGCAGTTGATGGGCCTATATGCTCATCAAAAGATGAGTGGATAAAGAAAATGTAATAAAAAATAAATATATACATGCAATGGGATCCTACTTAGCCATAAGGAAGGATAAGTTTGAGTCCTTTGTAGGCAAACGAATGCACCTTGATACCATAATGCTAAGGAACATAAGCCAGGCACGGAATGTTATATATCAAGTAGTTTCTCTAACATGAGAAACCTCAAATGAAAATAATCTAAAGAGCAAAATACAAAACTGATGATAGGAAATAGGGAGGTAGACTTTGTGGAGATAAGACTTGGATCTGTGGATAGGGAGATCGGAGATGGGAAAGGGGATCCAGGAATGGGAGACAGGAATGAGGGGAACGGAAGAGAGGCAAGAAGGATTTAGATGGGGTATGTACATGTACTAGTTCCCCACAATGAATGTCTTACTTCTATATCACAAACATCTAGTAGTAAAAATGGTTAGAATGGTAAATTTTATGTTGTGCACATTTTACTACAATAAAAATGAATCAGACTACAAACCAAAAGCAGAGGCAGAATTTAGATTCATAAACATTTGCTACAATGTTTGCACACTTTATTGCTACATTGCTCTGTTGTGATACATGTACCATGAAACTTAGATCATTTACATGATAATGGTTTTTATGAAGTATATTAAAGTTTATAAACACCTTTACATTTGTACAGATTGATATTCACAAAAACTCTAGTCATACTAAGATAACTATGATTACTTTCCCTATTATAAAAAGAAGAGAACTGAGGTTTAGGACAATTATCAGAGACGAAAGTGTTTAACATCATACATTTGAAATACCTGGCTATGTTTTATTTATGGTTTTCTCTTTCTCTGTAAGTGTGCATGTGTGTGTGTGTGTGTGTGTGTGTGTGTGTGTGTGCATATGTGTAATCCTGCAAGCTCTGGTATTATAACCATGTGCAGTGCTTACCAATAGCACAACATGGTACAAAAAATTATGTGTTTTGCATCAGAATACGCAATCAAAGGAGTTGAAATTGAAATAAAAATATTATATTTGCTGCTAAGTTTTGCAAAGACAGATTTAATTAAGAGTCATGATGACTTTATTTAGAATTCCATTTGCTGAAACTGTTGAGAATTCCCTGCTAATCTCTTCTAGTATACCATAGTACCTGGTGATCTAAATATTTTGGTATTTGATTAATGCCTGCAAAAGCAGCTCTCCAAAATCTTTCAGGACCAATTGAAAGAAAAGCAAAGGTAATACAATTAGTTCCCACAGATCTTGATTTATATAAAATTATGTATTTATAATAACTGTTTTCCATTCAAGAATTATGCAATTCTTTATAACTTATCATGCTGACCTGGATTTTTTCTAGGAAACAGAAAGCAGCTTATTGAGATTTTTTTCCTAAGTATTTTCAGGCACAGAGATTTTTTGGGAGGTATTTTCTTTCTCCTGTGGAGAATTGAATAGCATTTGTTAGAAGAAAATATGATTCATGAATAAACTAGTAATTTGGCAAAGCAAGTAAATCCCATTAGAATTTAAACGCTGAAATTTTAGTTTTATAGTGCAATAAGTGTTATTAAATCAATATACAGTTGTCTTCCAACTTGGAATGGACACATTTGGCACTAACAATGCTTTTAGCGACAAATTAAAGTATGTAACTATGTTTTTAATAGGGAAAGTCCAAATATGACCTAATTTATATCTTACTGAATAAGCTCTTGAATGCAATGTTTTATTGTCTTTTAGGATCATGTACTGTTTTTGAAATCCCTCTTTTATTTATTTTCATAGCATTAATTGTGTTTTTTCATTACACTGTTGCATATTCATTTTTAAATGTCTGAAGGATACTGAACTCTATAAAAGCAAAAATATAAATCACTATCACCACGTATAGAAAACATCTGCAAGCAGTTTGTTATACTTCATATATTCACTGTGTGATTAGTTATATATTTCATAATGTTGCCTAGCTAACAATAAAAACTTTTATTGGACTTTATATATAAAATAAAGCTTCTTAAGAATTATAGGCATGTTTTTTAATTTTTATAAAATGTATATTTTCATAGTTACTTTTGTTCACCACAAAAGCTTCTTAACATCCACAGTGAGTCACCATACATTTATGTAACACCTTTTCCAATTTTATTTTGGGTAGGCACTATTTCTCATGTGAGACACATCTCCCTGCCTTAGAGGAACTTTCAGTCTGTTGAGAGACTAGACAAAGTTATTTGAAGATGGCATATAAAGTATTGTAGCAAATTTGGAGGAGGTATATGAATGTTGAAAAAGTATTGAAAGTTCCTTTATGTTGTCATTAAAAATTTGTTTTACCGCTTAGAAAATGACCATGAAAATACTGAATTTTCTTTTCAGGGTCATTTGCTTGGTCCTTTCTGCCAAGCGTAAGTTTAGGGTTAACTCCAAAGAGGTCTATTTATTGATATTTTCCAGAAACAAATGTAAATCTATTTTTTTCTAATTAGCTTGCTATTATCTGTTTCCCAGGAAGAGATATTAACCTCTGTTAAATATATTTGAATTCACAAATTTTATTACCCATTTTATATAGTGAGATTCTAGTAAATTTTATTTGTTTGTTTGTTTGTTTTTGGTGCTGGGGATTGAACTCAGGGCCTTGTGTTTGCGAGGCAGACACTCTGACCACTGAGCTAAATCCCCAGGCCCTCTAGTAAATTTTAAAGCTAGTGTATTTTCTACTCTATGAAGTAGGACTTTATTTTCTTGTACTAAACTTTGCACATCTAGATGTGTGTGAAGTGGGGTGGGGCACAGTAGAGGCTAGAAATGTCTTTAGTTACCTATTGTAACCACTTGTGTGATCTATCTCTCAGATGAATCTGGATTCCTCAGCCACATGTTATCATGTGATTTCATTCTTGGGGTAGGGGGACCCCATTCTATTATCTACAAGGCCACTACAAGGGGATAAAACTCATAACTTAGGACTCTTCTCTCAATGTTTGTCTGTTCTCAGATTATCATATTGTCATATTGATGTAATAAAGCTGAATTCCATTTCCTGAAAATCTTTCCAGATACCACATTATCTCTAATCTGCTTCTGAAGCATAAAATGTGGAATTAACTGGAATAGTCTATGGGAAGTGTTGGTCTGGCAGTCAAAGAGGCTGTTACCATACTCTTTACAAGTGACCATTTGAGGAGAAATAGAGTTCTGGGTAGGAGTAACCAATGAAGAGGGAGGATTTCTGGAGCTTTTGTTATCTGCCAAAGAGGGAGAATTTCTAGTACTGTTGGTATCTGCTGGCTTTAAGCTCTCTGGAGTAACAGTACCATGCCTGGTTACTTCCACTTTGCAGCCATTCCAGCTAACTTGCACACAGCCTGTCCATCTGGAGGGGACAAGGAAATGGAAAAGAATGTCTTTCTTTCAATTTCATTAGGTGCATGCCTTAGCAGAATCCTGGAGTAAAGTTATTCCTCTCCTTCCAGATTGATTCTTCTTAGGTTTTTGGAGATTTAATTTTCTTCCAGATTCACTTTGTATCAATCACTATTCTTTTTTTTTTAATAGCCCCTCTTCCATTGGGATCCCCACAGACAATGAAATGGAAGAAGGAAAAGGCAGAGTTCATGGGCTTAGGTTCTCCCCTCAAACTGAATGTGGAAAATAACCCTGAAGGCATCTTTTCTCCCCAATTAAGCACTAACAATCCATTCTATAAAAATTTCACTTTTGAGAGAATTTCAGGTTTCTTTCAGCCATGATCTCCAGAGGAACAGTGATCTAAGCAATATTATCTTTACAAACCAGAAATATGTGACCTTCTCAACCAATAAAATACAAAGGGCTGAAATAAATGTAACATTCATGCAGTATTATAAACAATACAGTATGCTGAGATAATTCAACTGCTGTAGGTGGCATGACCATTTGTTACTCTGTTGGGTTCTGGATATACGCATTAAAAAAAACAGATAGTCTTTGTTCTTAAGGAGCTTATTCTTCAAATTGGAAATTTCCTGTTTCCAAAAATATATGAAGAGATCATCAATATAAATGGAAATATGAATTTGTGCTTGGCTGAATAATAGATCCAGAAATATGAACCAAAGGTACAGCTCTCACCATGGACCTTGGCACAGAGGCCGTCTCTCGATCACTTTTTTGTGGTAGATTATTAGCACCCACCGGTTACAGCAAAAGAAACAGGGCTGGTGGGCATGGAGTATGAGAGTTCCTTTGGATCACAAGTGAGCTTTTGGAATGCAAGTTCTACAAATAATGGATTACATCTACCCAGGCAAACAGCCAGGCTCTAATTAACACCTAGAACTACTTAAACACCCAAGAGAAAAGGTCAATTTAAAATGTTATAACCTAATATGAAGAAAAAGACTCCAGAATGAGAATTTTACAGAGATGAATTCTCATTTCTGTGAAGCAGAGTCTATCAGTAAAGGAAAGTCATGCATGGATGGCCTGTTAGGGAACATTCTGGAAAGTAAGATACAGAAGATAAAGGATAGAAGATATAGAAGATATCCATATAAGATTTAGAAGGAACCATCCAAATGAACCCTCTATATTTGCTTTGAAAATACCTCTTTGATGCAATTGAATAAGCAGCTTTTGTTAAAATATTAGTTCCATCACTTACTAGCTAGACAGATATGGACTTGTTTCTTAAATTGTCTTACTACCATTATACTCATCTGCAAATATTGGGAAATATTAGTATTTTCTTTAAATTGGTGTAAGGAAGAAAAGCTTTAAAACAATTGTTTCATAAGAATTGTTTACATGGAGTATGACATGTGGTAACTTTCAATAAATGTTAGCGGTGATGATGTTAGTTATGGTGCTAATAATGGGTTTCAAATTTGATAAGGCAGACACTAATTCCTCGAGACAAATTGCTAGGAAAATATTCGTCCTGTTTTGTTTATGCTTGTGTCTAGAATATGGGCCCAGAGTAACAGTTTATATTTACAAAAGCATTACCTTTGTTTTGATTGCACATCGCTACTAGATGTTGTTATGTGTTAAGGATAATTGATACATCCTAACCTCTGATTGTCCTGAAAACATGACTGTTTTCAAAAGACTTCTCAACTCTCCAAAAATATCTTGATTTGTTGATTTCTATGATTTCTATTTCAGTTGGAGTGTTAATCAACATTTTGCTTTGTAGATCAGCTTTACTTCAAAGAACTGTATGAACAAAACATGACACCTACAGGAAAGCATACTTTTTCAAATCATTGTAGTAGAGTTTCATTTTTTTTTGATAAAGTAGAAGACATGTATCTTCATATCAAATATATTTTAAAGGTACTTGAAAGCAAGGGTGTGTACAGGGCATGTTAATTCCTTCATTTAAGTACTATTTGGGGTTCCTAACTTGCTGATAAATAATAGCCTAATGGAAACGATCGTTGGAGCATTTTGTGCCCTCTGAGTGTTGCGACACTGACTTGTGTACAATGTTTTGTGGAAATGTGATATATTTATTTACATTCAGGAAATTTCGCCTTTGTTAAGAACACTAAACCTTCTTAGAAAGATACTATCAATTGCTCCCTTAATGTCTCTCAGCTTTTAAATTCTACAAAACCGATAAAAAGCAGAAGTTTCACATCTGACTTCCAACTTGATCTTTTTCAGCCTGTGACCATGTAACAAGCTATTCACAAGTAGGCTGGTCATTGTTTCAATAGGCTGGCATTCCAGCGAGTGTACAGAAACGATTCTTGAATTTTTTCTGAAGAATACCATGTACTCAGGACTCTACTATTATAATGAAATATCCTATTTATAACATGTTTATAGTAGCTACTTTGAGAAAAATACTTAAACATTATGGTAGATGGTACTCTTTTTCATTCTTTTCTGAAAACAAACCAAGGCCTTTTCTACTTATTTTTCCCTATTTTTGTCTCAAACAGAGAAGTAATATCTTTAACCAAATTTAGTAAATGTAACAAAAACTTAAGCCGAGAGTTTTCCTATCGATGGGCTCGGTGGTACAGAGAGATGAGGTATGGTAATTAATTATAATAAACCCTGAGAACAGAGCTTTCCTGATAGTGTGGTTGAGAGAAGACAAGGCCCATTAGAGTTTGTTTTGGTCCTCT
Organism: Hystrix cristata; assembly: GCA_004026905.1. Lineage (NCBI taxonomy): Eukaryota > Metazoa > Chordata > Mammalia > Rodentia > Hystricidae > Hystrix > Hystrix cristata. The sequence goes on from PVJO010004672.1 coordinate 65,780, forward strand.
GTTAATTGATGAAATAGTCTCACTGGCTTCTTCACTAAGCTGAACCTTTGGGAAGCACTGTAGCTGGTCTGCCCCTGATGTGCCTGGGGCTCTCCTGAGAGTGGTCCATACATAGTTCGTGCTTAACAAATGCAGTAAAACTATTTAATCTTTTAATCTGGTTTAGTATTAGTCTGGTTAACAATTTATTCCCTGATTATAGTCACAAAAATTTTATGAGAATCAAATTATTCAACATAATGAAAAATTTAAAGGCCTATAAAATTTGAAGGCAGTATCTTCGGTCCCTAGATATATGCTTTGTCATTTTGCATAAAAGTTAATTAAGCTTCCTCTTGTCAGCAGAAGGAAAGGCTGGTTTGAAGGATCGCAGTTAGTGGCGGCTGCTTTTAATAAGAGCACTAATTTTAGTGGTCTTCAATCACCAAAACTCGTAAGAAGCAAACTCACGTTTAATATCATTCAAGACATGTGGTTTTTCTTTCCATATCTAATGGGGGCTGAGCAAGTATGAAATTATAATGTTGGTAATAATTTCCCTTGCCTTCTTGGCAAGCACATTCAGGTTCTGATGTTCAGGTTGTACTATGGCAACGTTTTTCATCTAACATTTATTCCTCCCTTGCAAAATGCTCAGCTTCTCACTGGCAGTGAACTCAGTGTTTCAGTGGAAAATGTTCGAAACAAAGAAGGCCCTCTCTTGTATTGATCTCTGCTCCCCACAGCTTCTGTACTGGAAGAGTTTTAGTTTGCAGAAGGCACCATAAGCCTCAAGAGTATTATTCTCTGCTGCACCTTGTGCTTGCTTTACTTACAGAGTTCATTGCCCTGATTTTGCAAGCTGGTAGACATTGCTTTGCAAATTCTGGGAAATTCCATCAGGAAAGTGTCAGAGATGGACAGACACACAGATTCACAGAGTCACCCCTAATGAATCCTTCATGAAGAACTCCATCTTTTGACCAATTTTACTCTAATTAGAGAATCAGACTCAACAAGGGTCAGAATGACTGTTCTCTGCCACACATTTTAAATTCCCAAATCTAGAGTTCAGAGAATATCATTGTTGTTATATGTGTGTGTTTTTTTCTGACTCAAATGATACTGTTAGTGAATAGGCATTTCATTACACACTGTCACCTCTTAGATTTAGACTCTGCTTTAGAATCTTTGTAACACCAATTTAAAAGTGTAATTTTTTTTTCATTACTGGGCAACTTAGTGATTTAGCAAGACCCTGTCTCAAAATACAAAGCAAAAAAGGACTGGGGATATAGCTCAGTGTGAGAGCTGTGGATTCAATCCCCAGTACCACACACACACACACACACACACACACACACACACTACACAGTGAAATATTTAAGTTACAAAAAAAGATTTTCACCTAAAAATAATTGATTTGCACCTTTCCCCCTTGAATTATTAGACAATATAAAATGCATCAATAAGCAACCAAACTAATTGTAGTTATTCATCCTTAAAAATTCTTCACTTCATCATGTTCACCAACAAGGTGGTTTTGGAATAACCCACGCTTTTAGAGGAAGAGTTGGCAGGAAAGAGTAGAAAAATGACAAAAAACCAGTGCTTTGCATCTGTAGAAACTGTGATTCTAAAAAGATAAAAATATAATGGATGATAATCCTGGCCTAGATGAGGCAAAGGCCCTTGGTGAATGTTCACACACTGACAGTGATGGTGTGAATCCTGCTGAGGATAGACAATATCTACTCCAGAATATCTATTATAAGAGAGTTGATGGGTCACATTTTGGAAAATTTTAGAAACATTTTGAGTTTTAGCTTTTGCAAAAGGCAATTTAATTTGCTATGCGTTCTCTAAGCAACCTCTTAAAGTTTTGAGAAGTAAAACACACACCAGATCTTTTAAACTTCCTGGACAAACAGAATTCAATTTTTACATCCATAAGATGGATATGTGCGGGCCAGACCTGTGTTTCAAGATCCTGGTGGCACAGTAGAATCAGCAGAGAGCTTTTATACCTGCCTATGTCCAGGAAATGTTCCCAGAGATGGTGATCTAATGAGATGAGGAGGCTTCCTTTTAATCAAATTTTCCTAGGTGATGCTAATCTGTATCCAGGAGTGAGAATCACCATTCTGGAAGATCTGGGACATCTCTCCTTTGCCCCAAAGTGTGTCACAGGATTTATGCAGTAGATCAGATGTGGATTCAATCCATGAGTTCACTGGAAAGAAAGTCAGCCTTTCTTATTCATTTTATGCAGAGTGGGTCCCTCGCTAGAATTCGGATTCAATTATTGCTTAAGAGATTCTTGGGAAAATAGAATTTTTCAGTGGTCACCTAATTAACTCTCTCCTTCAGCTTGGCTCTCCTTGCAAACTTCTGCCTCGTGCCATCTGTCTAGTCTAAAGAATTCCTGTACATGCTGGAAGGTTTTCTCTTAGCACAATTAAATGCAGGAGCAGTGATTTAGACATGCATGTATGGCGGCTGAATTAGAGACGAGCCAGGTAGGAAGGAGGTTTTGGCGAATCTATAGGAAGTCGTTGAACACACTGTGGACAGGAGCCATGGAATCGCACATGCTCAGAGCACCTTGTCCTATGCTAGTACTACTTTTTTCCTCCACCTGGACAGTCCGAGAGCTAAAAGACAGGAATGACATTTTCCAAAGCAGACTTTGAGAACTATAGAAGACAAATGTCTAAAATCTGAGCAAGTTGTGTAAGTCAGAAAGGAAAGAAAAGAAAACCTCCTGAGCAATGAACTTTTGCGTTTAAAATAGCATATAAAAAGAGACTGAGCAAAATGAGGCTGCCACTCAATATTCACCATTCCATTGCATGCGGTGGGAACAGCATGACTGGTGTGCTGACCTAGGTGGCTTTGAGGACAACTCGTATTTGCTAAGAAGTTAATATCAATTCGAACATGAAAGTTCATCTTTTTTCTAAAATGTTACAAATGACTGAAGATGAAAATACTTTGAGAAAGGCTAGAAAAGTACACTGAGTCAAGATAACCACAAAGCATATTGAATAGAGGGAAATTCTTCATAAATACTCTTTTTAAAATATTTTCTAAGGGTGGTAATTAGCATTGTTGATCAACTGGGCAAATAAAGAGTTTGGGTTTAGAGATGGGGGCCAAGAGACATACAGAGAAAATCCTGTGTGATTGCTATTAGGACCATAGTTCCGTATCAACTCCAGAAGAGCAATCAACCCTGTCAGTCTGTGGTAACTGCACTGGTTTCTATTAACATCATATTTATATGGTTATTTTCTAGGGCTGAAAAATACTGCAAGTTGTTACATGATCATAGGAAAATTCTCTGTCTCTATCCATTAAACTTGGAATCAAAATAAAATAATCCAGTATGTTCTTATTTCATGACCACTGCAAGAATATAAATATTATTTAGTATTCTTTGTAGCAGCCTTTGACAAAAACAAGCTTGTGGGCCAAGTCTAGCTCATCATTTCTTCCTATGACTTGCCAACTAAGAATGCTTTTATATCCTTAAATGGTTAAAAAGAGAATACAAAGAAAATATTTTGAGACATGAAAATTATGTGTTAATGCAAAATTTTATGCCCATAAAGTATTATTTGAATATAGTTTTGGTCGCTTATTTACATGTTAACTATGGCTACCTCTTAACTACCATGCCAGGTTTGAGTTATTTTGAGTTGGTTTCAAAAACCTAAAATATTTACTTTCTATATTTTTGTTGGAAAGATAGAGTAAAGTGACCACACTTCACCTAATTGGTACAAGTCACGTGTACATCTAAAAGTAATAGAATGAGCGAGAGTCTGGGAATAATTTAAATCCAAACTTTACCTAAGCTAATGAAAGTATTTTTGGTATAAAATAGATTTTAATGTTCCAGATTGAAGTTCTAGTTTATTAGTGATTTCTCACTGTATTTTTGGATGGGGTGGGATGGGGTGGGCTAATTTACAGACCTGGAGACATTACATTGTAGGCAGAACCCTTTTTAGAATATTATCAAGAACCAGAATAAAGATTTTGTTGCTTAAAAATTAATTTAAAATTCACTAAATACAAGTATCAAGTGATTGTGATTGTGTAGCTATAGAAGAGCTATTATTTATTAGTCAAAAAACTTCTTTCTATATTTTAGGACTTCACTGAAAATGAAAACATAAGACTCAAAACAACTGAACGGAATCCTAAATTGTAAGTACAGAGTAATCTAGATATTCACATACTAACATTACATAATCATGATTTTTTGTAAACTTCTATCTTTAGAGATACAAGGAAAGCAACTTATTTTGAGAATTTAACTTCAATATGTAAAATAAAATATTTCCTGAATGTTTTCTAAATTTGTGTGGTATACTTAGGTATGTTTGGTGACAAACTGATCAGTGAATTATATGGGAATTCATTTTTTCAAATTTTTTCATCTAATTATAATAAATGACAAGGAAAGCATAAATCTTGTCTGCATATATGAACGTCTACCTATACTTAATAAGAAACTCTGCTTCTTGATTATCTATAGTTGAGTCTTTAAAGTAAAGCCAGACCTCCATATCCAAGGGTTCCACATATATGGATGAAATTGTGGACCAAAAATACTTGGAAAAAAATTGTATCTGTACAGGTGATATACAGCCATTTTTTTGCTGTTATTCCCTAAATAATACAGTATAACAAATACATGGCATTTACATTGTATTAAGTATAATAAGTATTCTAGAAATGACTTAATGTATACAGGAGGATATACATAGGTTATATCCAAATACAATACCATTTTACATAAGGATCTTGAACATTTGAGAACTTTGGTATCCACTGAAGTCCTGGGACAACTCCTCCATGGATACAGAGAGATGAATGTATTTCCTTATTTATTATTGTATATACATTCAATCCTCTTATAAAATGAGGATTATGCATTTGACACTTGACTAAAAATATTGATAAGTTCAAAATAACATTATGGACTTTTGCATTCATTCAAAGCCTTTGAATGAGAGCCCTGAAAAATTTGAAATGCTCTCCATGTGTGTTCCCAGGTGAAGCCAAATCAGAGCGTGCTCTGTCTTCTGGTTCTGCCTCAGACTGTGAACAAGTTTCCTTCTGCAGTCTCTTTTTTGCCATGCCTTTTAATTTCCCATTTTTTTCACTGTGATTTCACTGTTTCAAATACATTCTGTCTGCTTTTGCATAATGTGCTGCTTAGTGTCCCTAAGCACAAGAAAGCCATGGTGTGCACATATAGAAAGCAAGTGTGTTAAATAAGCTTTGTTCAGGCATGAATTCAGGCATGCACTGTTGAATGTGAGGTCAGTGTCACTGAATCAGCTATATGTTAAATAAAGTATACTTAAACAGAGCACATAAAATAATATTATGTAATAATTAGTTGCAGAAGTTGCAACTTTTACTTTTGGCATTTCCATTATAACAGTGGGTGAATGGCAGGGAGGGGAGGGGAAGCGGGGGAAGAGGGGGGAAAACCAAGATGTATCATGTACAGGTACAAAATAACCAGGTTGATTATGATCATTATGTATACAATGTACCAATACATGTTCTTGGTAAAAATAATAAAAAAATTTAAAAAAGAGTTTATGGAAAAAAAATATAAAAAAAGTTTATGGAGTTATCTACATATACACACGTAGATATAGATGTGTGTATTTGAATTTATGATTTTTTGATATCACGCTCTAATATTGATTGTTTTCCGTGACAAGTACAAAAGCTAAATATTCATGAACAAAGGATTTAATTGAGAGAATTGTCAAAACTTTGAATTACACTGTATTTTAAAGACGTATACTTCTGTTGGTCAATTTTATTGAATTTCTTAGCTAATATGAGGAAATAGATGTAGTTCAAGTTTTGGAAGACTATCAAGTGACATTTTAGGGACAGATTTTTCACAACAGTTGCATCGATTTTGGGTCGTACTGAAGGGAAGTGGTTGTAGGAGTATTTGGGGGAAGCTTCATGAGGAACAGTTACATTGGGTCTTAAGGAATGTGAAAAATTTTAATAGAAAAAGAAGAGCTGACAGAGTCAATATAAGAGAAGAAAAAGTGTGGAAAAGATAAACATGAAATTTATGGAATAGATCTTAATGGTTTAATTTATCCAAACATTAAGTTATACCAATATTTATTAGTATATATGAAAGGCTACTATTTTAATCATGTTAGGACAATTGGTACTCTGGACTGAACGTGTCCCTCCAAAACACAAATGCTAAAACCGAATCCCCAAGTAATTGTATTTGAAGGTGGTTGCCTTGGGAGGTGACAAGGTCGCGAGAGTAGGGCCCTCGTGCATAGGAACAGTACTTTTATGAAAGAGGCCCCAGAATCTCTCTTTCCATTTTTGCCCTATGAGGCCACATTGAGAAGATAGCTGTTACTCAGGATGCAGGCCCTTGCCACATAGGACAGTCTATCAGCAAAATCTGAGCCAGTTACAGTGTTTTGTTATAGCCACACAAACACAGTAGACATGTATTTGTACTAAGCTAACACGTGATTGAATAAAAAGAGAACTAAGTCTGCAAAGTCTACAAAACCTCATCAAATGAACATTCGTAAACCATTTGTTTCTTAATGAGGTCAGTTAAGGGTCCGGAGGAAAAAGTAACTGGGATGTTTGTTCATTTGTTTGTATTGATGTATGTTTTGTTTGACATCTAGTTTCTATCGCTACTCTGATGGGACTAGAACAATGTGAGGTAAATGGGTGTTACGTTCATTGACTTTAATGTACACTGTGATATTAATTATAAAAAGTTATATGAACACATAAAAAAGACATTTTGTTTGTGAAAAACGTACATATATAATAACAACTTCAAAATATGTTTGGAAATAATCACCACCAAATTCATGATAGTGGTAGTGTCAAAAGAAGGAGGGTAATGGGAGTGAAGAAGAGATTTCAACTCTGTCAGATATATTTGTGTGTATGTGTGTGCGTGTGTGTATGTGTGTGTATGAAAATACAAATAGTAACTACAGGTACAAATTATTAAAATTATATGTAATTTTTGTGCCAGTCATTGAACCCAGGACTTGGTGCATTTATTGTTGCGCTACATCCTCAGCTCCAAAAAATGCCTAATTATTAATAGAGGAAAATCATTATATAATTAGATATTTATTTATGTTGGAAACATTCCTTAAAACATGAGCTAGTCCATTTTTTTCAGGGAAGAAAATGGCTAGAGGAGTTTAGAAAACTCAGTAATAATTCCATGCAGATGACAATCACAGCTTCCAGCCCAGAAAAGTAGAAGACATTCAAGTGTTTTCAGGAAACACAGAGAAACAGATATTCTCTACACAATTAGCATCTTCTTGGGAAATAACAAAGCCAAAACTGTAAGAGATATGAGAAGGTGTCTGTTGATAAATAAAGTATAAGTTGGTTTATTTTGGTGTAAACCATTATATTAAAGACAAAATACAATTTAGGAGTTTGCTCCCTTTTAAATCCATCCTCTAATTAGGATTATTTTTGTCTTTAAAACATGAAAGTGAACATCTTTCATATTACTTTAATAAATATACTATTATCTTTTTATCTTCTTAAGATACTGGTGACCATATTCAGCAACATGTCTACATTTTTAAAGGAATTCAAATATACTTTTATCTGTATACATGTATAGACACACGTTTGTGTCTACATACATATATACCTTTAGATTAGAGAATATTACAATTCCTTATGTTCTCATCTGTGTAAATCTGAGTTAAGTCTAAACTTTGTATTTCTGGTTCCAATCATGCAAAGCTGATCCTTTCATAATTTAAATCTGAGTAAAATATTTAGTATAGAGAGCAAATACAAACTCAAAGCTTTTGCTAAAATCAGAAATATGTTTTAGGAAAGAAAAATGGCAACAACGTCATACATATACTTTAATGCTCTTTTCTGGTATTTAGTCATATTGAGAATTCAATCAGATTAAAAATAAGCTTAAAAGTGAAGATAATAACATTTGGCCTTCTTTTCTTCCAAAACCAGTCCCTGATAAGGTCATACAAGTGCTCTTCCCCCGAGCCACACCCAGCCCTCCTTTGACACTCTTTGTCGGAGCTTTACTGGAACAGCGGTTTTCACAGCCCACGGGAATCTAAAAGTTTCTAGCCCTCTACTATTCAACAATTAGGTGTCTGCACATAAAAGTTGTTAGCTATGTAAACAAATTTGGGGGGACAAAAGAAATCTCATGAAACAAACATATTTTGGATTCTATTAGTTTTTACAGTTATGAGTCATTTTACATCTTGGTCAAATATTTTAAATCAGTAAAACATCACAACTTTGTGCATTGTTTGGCTTTTAGTCTTTAAGATTCTTGACAACATATTATCATCCCATTTTAAATAACCGCTGCCTTCTGCAATATATTTACAGTCATATTTTCTAGCCTCTTTGAGGTGATTTTTATAATATTACTCTGAAAATTTTTTTTCCTTTATAGCCAGAAATAATTTCTGGAGATGGATGCTTATAATATTTTCATCATTCAATATCTGGATTTTAAATCTTTACATCATAATGCCAGTATCTCTTTTCCTGTCATATATTCCTCAGAGGAGCACTGTGTAAGAATCTCGATTAGGTTGTATTATTTATCAATGCAGCTGATGAAGGGACGATGAGAAGGAGGGCGGTGAAGAGGAGGAGAATGGTGTTAGGCAGTGCAGGGCAGAGAAGCACTGAGAATGGCATCTGTACTACCAGTTATTTCTGTTGCTGCCATCGTCATTTGAGCTTCATGGTTCATGCAGTCTACTAAGGCATTCTGGTAACTACTACCTTCATTTGGCCAGAAAATTGTAATTGCCATTCAATGTGTTTGTTGGATTTTAAATAGTACTAAGAAGTGACTACTGCTCTTCCATAATTTAATAGACACATCCTTACACCATCTTCTTAGCATGGCCATAATACTCCTGAGCATTTATTTTGTAGTTAAATCACTCCAGCTTAGAGACAGCCATTTAAATATCAGCAGCTAAACAAATATAGTTTCCCCAATTCTCAGGTGCTTCCCTCATCTGCCACAGAGCTTTCTATTTTTCTGTCTCACAGTCACATTCCTAGAGGGCTCTCTGACCTTGGAATTAAATAGCTGCTCTGCCACAGGTGGATGTCTGGGTTGACCTTTCGAATAGTACTGCATATTGTCAGAACTTTCAGTACAGAGAATAAAGCTTAATCTCATGTTCTCAGTGAGATGTAATGTCACCATGCTTCTTCAAGCGAACAATGGGTAGAAAGTAAAACCTTTAAAATGAATACACCTAACCAACATCCTTTTAAACACTGGGACAAGACCAGGTTACTATTTCTCTGCTGGTTGCTGTTCTATTGACTCTCTCTTTATAGAAATTTATAAACAGAAGGGGAGAGAAATGAGGAAGGAAAATGCCAAAGAGAAGTACTAAAAGGAATACAGAATTGTTGCAGCAAGCAGGATTTCTAGAGGCTTTGGATTTTTCTATGTCAGGTTTTTTAAATCCAAAATGCCATGTATAAATTTGGGGTAATTTTTTTATTCCTGCATTATTACTGCAAACTAAACCCACTTTGTTAATCTTACGGTTTAATTGACTCATTCATGATTTACCACTTTAATAAACGAAAAATAAGAGAGATTTAATCACATTTAACTAATGAACTATCTGTTCTTAGACAGATTATATTTTCTGTGATTCATATCACTCATCTAATATAGATAATGTCTAGTCCCTTCTAGTTCTGTCAGTTTGTGATTTTCTGAATTTTTTTCAGGAAAAATGAGAAATATATTTTCCCTGTACAAGGCAGGCCTCTTAATTATGCTTTTTATTGTGATAGCTGCAGAATAAGATTTGGTTTTATCTGTGAAATGAATCTTTGTATTGAATTACAGAAAGTAAATGTTCTCAAATATAAATTCTTCCATCGATTTCCTTCCTGCATTTTTCCTTCTGTTGTTAGCCTTCCTCTCGATAGATGGTGCTCTTTTCTCAAGGAGACTACTGATCTGAGACTTCATCAAAAGATCAGGGAGATTAACTTTACTCTTTAACAATCATTAATTAAAGAAACCAGACATAAAAGTAGAGAGAATCAATCACAAGCAATTTGTGGCACCTTGGTAATAAAAGCATAATAGGATAATTATTAAATTATTTAAAAGCTCTATCAGAAACTGCAGTATTTGCTGAATAGATGAATAATATCATAACTACATATGAAAATGCCATTTTCACAATGTACATATAGCCCATGGTAAGAAGAAAAACTCAAATTAAGAGTCATGTTAAAGTACTAAGATATTTATTTACATTAATAAAAATAAATATATAGCATCCCATCTCACACTCACATACAGTATTTGAATATACTCATCAATGTCACACAATCAACTTCAATCCCAAAATTGAGAGTTTGCACATTCTTTGCCAAATACTTCTGGGACTTCTGGGTAAACAGAAAGTTAACCACAAACTCTGAAGTAATTTTCATAGATAAAGTCTCTCTCTCCCCCCTCTCTCTCTCCCTTCCACATACATTATAACTTCCTATACAATAGCTCCCAATGCAGATTTATGCTGCTTTTACTCACTCCTAATTTATTCCAACTTTTGGAAGTATAATACAGTCCTGTCCTGTAAATGTCCTGAAATACTCTACCTTTTCCACATGCAGTTTTTAACACAACCCCCCACCCCACGCCGAGGTCTGCAGCTACCAAATGCAAACTGCTCTGGGAAACACAATTAACATGTTTGCTACTGCAAAGTAACAGTGCCATCAAGAGATGCCGGGAAAACTCCCTTGCTTAGAGTGGCCTTGGGATGTAAGGAAGAGTAAGGATTGCTACAACAAGGGAAGAGAGGGGATGGGGATGTGGTACAGCCCAAACCAGCAGGTGCAGGAAAGTTAGCAAGACTCATCTCTTTAAAGAGAAGTCTTGGACTCTCAGTCAGGGAAAATTAACTAAAATCCTGCCCCTCCCCTATCCACAACTCATTGCTTCCATAGTTCTTGCACAGCAAAGTGTAGGACACTATAGCAGGATACCAAGAGCTTTCTTTACTCAGTATAAGAGGGAAAGTCCTAAGATACAGCTTCCCCCTTCCAGACCTTTAGAGTTTTTACCAAAGAAACTTCTCTGTTTTTCGAATTTTGGATCCTTTCTTTATCAAAGGAGGAGAAAACACAAAAATAATTTTTCAAACACAAACAGTAATCGCTTCCCTGTCAGGTCCTGTTTATCTCTCTTTCTCGCCCCCCTCCCACTTTTTGGCTTGGGTGTTTCTTTGTCATCCTCTTTAGTCGCTGAACTCTGGTGCCGTCCGTCCTTACCTGACGATCACATACATGACCAGGAAGTTTCCGAAGAGCCCCACCACGCACACGATGGAGTAGAGGGCCATGATGGCGATAGCCGTGATCATGGAGGGGCTGCCGGTCGGAGGGCACAGGCTGTCGCTCCCGCCCAGCTCGGTGCGGTTCGGACCGCATGGGTCGGACAGATTGCCATCTAAGTGAGACAAGTTGGTCCAGGAAGCGGGGCTAGGTGCCGGGGAACAACTGGATTGAGCAAAGGGAACCGTGCAATTGCTGGCGTTCCCAGGCGCGGCACCGCTGTCCATGGTGCTGACGGCCTGCTGGGCACCACGATATGCGGTAACCGAGAGGATCGGGACTTCTCAGGTTCCACGCGCTTCAGTCGCTTCCCCTCGCCGCGACCACAGCTCCAGCAATTTCTTACAGAGACCAGCCACGGCGGAACCAGAGAAAAGCGTCCGGCAGAAGGGGAAGATGAGCATCTGACATTATCCTCTGCTTGTAGCCCCCTCCCACCCTAGTAATACACAGAGGCACATTCCCAACCCCACGCTGCTGGGAGGGGAGGAGACAGGGTTGTGCGGGATCCAGAGGCTGGAGAGGAGGGAGGAGAGAGAAGAGGCGGATTTTGCACAAAGCAATTCAAGGAGTCCATCTCCTCACTCACACTCTTCTGTGCAACACATCTCCGCGGCGGAGGGGTGGGGGAGACAGTGAGAGCCGAACGCGGAAGGGAACTAGAGACCTGGGGTGAGGAAAAACATAGGCAGAGTTAGTTTCTTGGCAAGCAGTAAAGCATTAAAAAGGGGACTGATATCACCTCATTTTTCCAGCACCATTTTCTCTTTATAATCTGTCAGGAAAGACATTGTCCCCATGCAACCCTAACAATCCTTAAACCTCAAATGTTCTTTCAATTGCCAATTGCAGTTACTTGGATTCATGGGGGCCTTCTTTTGTAGCCCTCTTCCCCTGGATTCTCTACATCTGAAAAAGAGGTAGTAGTGTTTTTAAAATTCCCAACCCTACAACCGGTCTGAAACAACAGTAATCCTTTATCTGGAAAAAAGAAATAGAGAAAAGAAGGAAGGGAGAGAAACAAACTTTGTGAAGGAAACCTGTTTCCTTTATTGGCGTTCTCCACTTTCTCTTAAAGTAAAATATCTATTTGCATCTTACTGTGTTTTGGTGAGGAGGAGCATGAGAACTGTGGCAGAAATTACATTTTCCAGTGAAACAAACGAAAGGTAACACTGACCCTCATGTCTTAAATCTCATAGAGCTGGTTGGAGTCACTTATCCTTTTTATCTTCAGACTTCCTAAAGAGACGCATGCTTCTGAGAAGAAGGGTGCTCAAATCAAACAAAATTTGGATCCTTTTAGTTTGTTTTCTAGAGTAGAAATTCCAGAAGGAACTACTTACATGTCTGGAACTCAAGTGGCCCTTGAGGAGCACCGATACATTTTTAAATTTTATGCCTCATTTCTAAGTTTACAAATGCTTTTGTTTTAGAAACAAATTTGTAAGTACAGCATGTTTTTATGTAAAGTGAAATTCTGAAGTAATTCTCACTCTTTTTCATGTAGGTGTTTGTGAATATCCTTATCTTTTAAACCTAAACACTTAAAATCCATATTGCTGATTTGTTGTGGAAAATCAACTGTACTCTTGAGGAAGAGGGAAAGGGAGGCTCAGAAGGAACTCTCAATTCGACTGTTATCTTTGGAAATTTGTCTTGAAAACAGAGAATTCATAGGCAAACTGTATTAATCAGGTTATTTGGCCAATGTTCGGTATTAATTTTGTCCTTTTTACATTTCAAGGTGTGATTTCAGCAATAAAATATTTCAGACATTTTCTAGAGACTAATAAGAATATCTTTAAACATAGTCTCCTGTGGGAACTAGTATGTCAGTTCTCTTGCATTGAGCTGAAATTTTTTTGCCATTCATTCAGTCCTTTGAAGACATGTGGGACTGGTCTGCACTTATTGCATGTGAAAGACAAATAGGCACATATAGACAGTCCTGGCTTTGGAGCCAAGTTATTTTGTGACACAGACTTGTAATTTCTCAGCTGTATGAAACAAGCAGTATGAATATATTATTTTGTGTCACTGGATGATAGTTTCCTTACCAGGAACTTGAACTTTATGCTTCAACCACGTATTCTCAGCTGAGATTAATATTTTCCTTTTATTGCTCTTCTCACATTTCAGTAAGGATGATTGTTATCCCTCTATTTTGAATGCAAAATTTCCTGGACATCATTTCACATCATCTCTTAAATTGTATTAATGTATCTGTCTTGTTACTGGTATCTTCTATCCACTCAATATATGATTTGAGAAAATGCAGAACAAATTTAATTTCTCTTTCAAATATGTGAACTAAGAGAGCCTTGAGAAATTCAGAGAAGAGTTACGTAGAAATGGTAAATGAATACTAGTCAGAATGTACATAAAAGACCTCAAATTCCAGAATCTGTTATTTCTTGATTTTCTCCATAATTGAATACTTCTTACAAGAGTGGTCTAAAACCTATTGTAAAAGCTCAAATCTCCCATAAAAAGAGGTACACTATAAATGAGTCATTTTATTACTAGTCTATGTTTTTTTATACCACACAACCTGGATTTTAACCATTAAACTTTAATTGGCTTAGCCTTAGTGTGTTAATCTCTATAACAGGAATATTTGCTTTTTTTAATTGATGTTTCTCGTTTAGCAAGAGTAATTTATTATCTGTCAGTCTAGATTTAGCATTGGTATCAACATTTTCGTAAAAATGTTGCAAAGCCTTGCATTTAGTCATCACATAGATGGATCCCAAGAAAGTGCTAAAAGTTGCTTCACTTCCATGAATTTCAAAATATACTGGTTTTAGTTATTCACATAATTGCCATCATCCTTCACTTATTTCAATAGCTTGGTCCTGAGTTTTTTGAGAGTGGCTGTTAATGGAACAGATGAATAAGAGCTGTTGATGAGGAATAGAGACATAAATACTAAGCATGGAACAGAGCTGTTTGAAGCTTATCAAGAAGGAGCATCCCAAGTTTCATTGAAATAAGTTGTTATTATGTATTTATAGAATTTTATCATGGGTAATGAATACTTTCAATTTTTTTGAGGTGATACACTCATTTTCTAGAAATATATGCTAAGCATACACTTCTGGCAAATAGAATAGCTCATTTTGGGGTCAGCTTTTTTATGAGTGTGTGTTTGCAATACATAATATTTATATTCCTTTGGGCAAATTGGTAAATGTATATGACATATCTGGATCATTTTCAATCCCTTTACCCCCCACTTAGGAAGCCCCGTTATTTTTATCCATCTTTAAAAAGTCTCCTTTTTTTCATGTCCTCTTTCCCTAATTTGAACTATTTATTTACTTATTTATATTTTTGATTTTTCACATAAGAGAAAGTCCAGGATACTGAACTGAATTGAACTTATTTTGCTTAGCATGTTGGTCTCAAGTTCCATCCATTTTCCTGTAAATGAGATGACTGCACTCTTCTTTATGGCTGAATAATATTCCATCATGTACATAGTCATTCTTTACATAAAAATAGTGTTCCTCGGAAAAAGTGGTTGGTTCAATTTATAGCTCAAACAGTCACCCTTGTGTTTTTCCCTAGGACAAGTATCCTACTTTGGAATGGGGCAGGAGTGCCTTATTTGTGCTTCCCAGTTCCTCAGACAGAGAATTAAAATGACTTGTACTTGAGGGTTATGATTTCATGGAATTAATAATTTTTACTGATCCATGGTTGAAATGTTTCAAGTCAGACTTCTGGGTTTTTTGTCTGTTTGTTTGCTTGTCTTTTCCATCTGTGAATATGAGTCTGCAAAGAGTCCAGTGACTGCAGAGCCCCAAGACTCACTGCCTCAGCTCCTGCTAAGGCCAGTGTTTCATATCATCTCAAATTTCACTTTGGCGAAAAAGCCATGTGACTTTATAGAATTATTATTACAATAGATTGATCTTGTTTTTCCCTTGATAGAGTCTTAGAAATGGCCCAGAGATCCACAGGTCACACCTTCAGAACTACTGATTTAGACCGTTGTAAAAATGTCCAGCTTTCCTGCTTTTGTTTCCTATCAGTCTGCAGTACAAGTGCCATATAAATCTTCCCCAACTTACTCTCTGAAAAACCAGTGTGTTCTTACCATGCAAATGACTTCAGTGACTCACCAGGAAAAACGTTCTTATTTTACTTGAATTCTTTATACTACTCTGTTACTTGGTGCTCCTGTCCTTTGACTCATCCTCCCTTCTGCCCTCCCTGAACCTCCATGCTTCATGCATCACGGTGTGTGTTTGTGGGACACTTTCCCAGCATTTTAACTCCCTTTTATCCTTCCTTCCTTCCTTCCTTCCTTCCTTCCTTCCTTCCTTCCTTCCTTCCTCCCTTCCTTCCTCCCTTTCTTCTTTTTTAAAGTATTGGACTAGGAATCGAATTCAGAGGCTTTGCCTGTTCACATTGAGCTATATTTTCAGCCCTTTCTACTTCTTAAATTCTGAGACACAATCTCACTAACTTGTTACACTGCTCTGGCTGGACTTGAACTTCTGATCCTCTTGCCTCAGTTTTTTTCAGAGTGCTGGGATTACAGGATGCACCATCAAGCCTGACTTTACCTCTGCTTTAAAACCATTATACATGTGCCTGTATATAAAAGACCCTCCCATGGCACAGATACGATTGGACTAGTCCATTTTCCTTAAAATATGGTACTTTGTTTACCCCAAGCCCTGCCCTCAGTCTTCACTTTGTATTCTCACAGCTTCACTTATTTCTCGACATTTTAAAATCTGCTCTTTATTCCAAAAGATATTATGGACTTTCATAGTGCTAAGCCTATTAGCATTTTAATCTTTATTTATAGTATTTCTCTTTTTATTTTTTATTATTTCTTTCCATAACTTTATTTTTCATTATTCTCCCACTCTGCCAATTCTTCTTGTTTCTTGTAACTTTTTCTTCCTTTGTTTGCTTCTGAGATGTGGAATTTTAGCACTCACTACGCACCTTTTCCACATGACTTCCAGAGCAACCTAAAACTGTTCTTATCTGGATTTTAACCAGTGTGTTGAAGGATCCAGTCTACATTTCTACTCTGAATTTTATCTAAAGTATCAGATTCTGACAAATATGACATGACCAGAAATTCAACATACTTTAACTATTCTTACTTTCCTGTCCAAACGTCCCTTAACATTACCATCATTCAAAACCTTAGCACCATTACCACCACCCTTAACATTACCATTGCCCGAAACAGAACCTGGCAGCCATCCTTGGCCCTTGTGGGTAGGCATCATGTGTAAGAACATACACTCTGGTCTCCATTTCTTGGTAAAATCCTTTTACAGTACTGACAAGAGGTAAGACAATGGACAGCCTACTTAGCTTGCTGGTGGCCTGGTTTGTCTATAAAATTCAGCTTCCAGTAATCTCTATTCCTTAAGGTTTTCCTGTAGTTATTAAGTAATATTTTTGTTAAAAGCTTATTTACAAGAGTCTTTGGCACATGTAAGAATGGTATAAATGTTTGTGAAATAAAATGATGGACTGTTCTCACATCTTTTTCCATCCCAACTTTCAGTCACCATGATTGCCATTCTGCCTTTTACATTTCCTGTCATTCTTGGTAACACTCTTCTAGTTCAGCTTTTTATTGCTTATACAGAATTATGCAGTGAGTTTTTAACTGATCTGTCTTCCTCACCACATTCACCTTATACACTATTTATAAAATGAGATTTAAAAAATGGAAATCAGACTATGCTATTACTGATCATGCTTTTTGGTTTTCCAAAATTTGCAGGACAAAGTTGCCTCTTCTGGTATCTAAGGTCCTTTGGGACCGACACTTCTAGCTGCATCTTTGGATGCTCGTTGTTTGCGCTTTGATCCCTTGAATACTGAATAGCTAATGGTTTATTTCTCATGAATACTGAGCAGCTAATAAAGATATTGCTCTGCTTTCTCTTGTCTCTGCATTTTTGCTCATTTTCTTCCCTAGTACAGAGTAGATACGTAAGAAATATTTGTTGACTGATGGTAAGGTACCATTTCTGTTGACAATGTAGACTAGCAGTGATAGAATATAGCAGGTCATCAGTCATTTCTGTAGCTATTAATTGCCAGCAAAGTGATGCAGACCCAATGCTTAGATATAGTCTAGACACATGGAAAAGAGTATTTTAGACCTTAATGCATTGTGCAAAACAATTCATAATTTTTCCTTCCGGCAAAATTAAAATAGTCCAAATACAAACATTTTTATATTAGGACTAAGAGAATGCATTTTAAAAAATAAGATTTAAAGAAATGTAAATGTCCACACAAATATTTTGGTGGAATTGAGCTACCACAGAAATTTTAATTTTTTTACTTATTGTTTTAATGTAAAAGTAAGACAAACTGCTGTGAAACTCTGGCATTAATTTACACTTTGTAGATGAAATTTCTGCCCATTAATTGGGTTACATGTTTTAGCTATCATCTGCACCCACTTTCAGGCATAGGGAGCTGTTCTAATAAAAGTTTGCCTTTCGTTTTCCTCCGTTCTTTGACCCTTTTCATATAGGAACATTAAATATATTTTAAGTTTTTCACTATGGATGCTTCTTTTCTTCATAGAATGTTTCTTGTTTTCATTGAAGATATTGCAAAAACTTTATATAGGAAGAGTTATTTCACACACATGTTTTTCTTCAATTTATGCATTTTACAAATCCGGTCTGAAAAAATACCCAAGAAGTTTTTTTTTCTTAAAAATGAATTTGCTAGTGGGAAAACTGAGTGCATATTTGCCTTTTTCCACGCTTGGAATTTTACTCTCCCTGTCCCCACTTCCATTGAAAGAGTCCAGGCAAACACCAGACTTAGGATTGAAGGAAGCCGACTTTTAAGTTCAGTCTAAATAACATTCTACTATTAAAAATTTACGTTCTTAAAGGAATAGATGTATGTTTAAAAAATTTCTTGGCATTAGAAACACTCTAAAAGCTTAATGTTTCCACAATGCTTGTGTTTTTATTTCCTTAATCAAGATAGGAATTTCAACAGTAAAACCCAGTATTTATACTTCATTGTAAATATGTCAAAATGTGTAAATATCTTCTTCTGAAATGTAAATTTGCACAAAGAGGAGATTCTCAGAGTTGTGCAATATGTTGAGTACTACCCCATCTTTACAACACAGATGGATGTAATATACATCGGTATACGGACTCTCCAAGTACTTCCTATAAGAGGTTACATATCTCGTAGTATTTATACAAGAATGTCACCTGGAGATGCACGTCCATGCACGTCTTGGCATATCCCCCGACACAGCTCTGAGTGCTGTTTAAATGCTCATTCTTGAGGGTGTAATTGATTTTCTGAAATAATAAACACATTCAAACCAAGTTTATGTATTGTGCTCCCATAATTTTATTTTGAGTTTAAGAAAGATATTCCTTGGAGTATGGAGATTTTTTTAACAAATTAGATTATAAATTTTCAAGGCCATTTCAATATTTATTCTTGAAGAAGCAAATATTTCTAGAAAAATATAATCTTACCCAATTACTAATTTGAAAGACTATCTTTACTTAGATATTCATGTTCTAGAGAGCTTTTTTTAAGGAAAGTTTTTTAAAGGAAAATTTTAATTACTATCATATTGCATGTATACTACCCAAGAAAATGTTGGTCTTATGTATATTCAGATATCAGTAGGGCAGATCAAAATATGTGTGAGGCATCTTTTAGTATGTGAAGAATTATTTGAGCTCAGCAAAGCTCCATGGATTGTATGTACACATGTCTCCAAGAGAAGGGGAAACGATAAGCAGGACAACAGAAGATGATGATACTGTTAAGAAAAGTAATTGTGATATAAGGAAGAAGACATTGTGAGGGGAGAAATTGTGTGTTCAAAAGAAAATAAAAGAATATTAATAGAGAGAGAGTTGGGATGCTTGGAGAACAACCTAATAATGAAAGTAAGGCAGGTGGTCTTTGGTAGACTTATTATTCTGGTCAACTTGAGCAGGAGCGCCCAGCTGGACTGAGTTGGTGTGGTTCTGGGCATAGAGGATCCACCTGAGGATTGTTGCCCTCAGAATATAAAAGAAAATGGGAGAAGCAGATAGGGGTCAGCTGTTTCCCAGAAGCTGGTTGTGTCCGGCTCTTCCAAAGGGAACTCAGCTGTTCTCATTGCAGAAAGAGCTCAGGGCCTTGCTGTCATCGAGGATGGCTGCTGTGCACTTTGGGGAGCTTTGGTCTTCATCTCTGCTGCGAGCATCATATCCTGGTTCCAGTATAGATTTCTTCAGCCTTTTATTGCAGACATGGATGCACATGGGACGTTGCTGTGGGCTCCCAGCCCTTGTTTGGGTCTTTTGGGTTTCCAGTGCATAGATGGCTGTTCTGTACTCTTCCTGCATTTGGCGTGTGTGTGTGGATGTTGTAACTTGGACTCGTGCTGTATTAAATCTGCTCTCTTCCAAACCATTGACTCTAGAAAAGTAACTAATACATGGTTCTTGCACACAACAGAAAATGCTCTGCAACATACCCTGTGACTTTATCAGATTCCTTTATTATTTATGATATTTTCTATCTGGGGGAATTTTGATTTCATTTTTGCATGGGGTTGTACACCTTAAATTATAACAGTGGGGAAATTACTTCACTTTAAAATTCAAAACCCCATAAAACTCTCTGGAAATGCATCTACTTCATAAATGAAAGAACGTCTGTGTGCTGTGAGTCCAGCAGTAGCACATTCAAGGCCACTAAAGACTTTGCTGTGCTAAGCTATTTTCTAGATCCAGCATAAGCAAATTGTAAATCACCTTACCTTGGAAAGGCGATAGATTTCCTTTAGGGCACTATATATGTTTTCTAGGTATAATTCTGTGTGTAGAATTCATCAATTCCTTTCATTGCCTGTAAGTACTTCCTTGTGGCTCATAACCTGTATTTTCCACAGTAACCAGCAGCTGGCCCAGCATTTTGTCCGTGGTGGAAAAAAACCTCTTAGATATCAAGTTATGTTTCTCCTTGTGATAATATTTAAATGGCTGCTCATCTTAAAGTAAAATCATGATTATTTGAATGGTTTATAAAGTCCTACAAGATCTGTGCCCCAATTCATTCCCTCTACTATCTTTGCTACCACATTTTGTACCACTTTCTCCTCATTTCCTCCATATTGCCTTATGGTCTTTGCACTTGAAATATTTCTCTCATATATCTGTATCTTACTCCTTTTCTTCTGTGAGATGTATTGTCCATTAGATCAAATAAGTCAGTAACCTCTTTCCGGAGCACTCTTTTAAAGTAGCATCCACATTACGGAAGATACATTCGGCCCCCATGTCTTACCTGACCCGTGTCTGTTCCCTTTTCTACGTGCATCTCCAGTTATCTTTCCCAGTGGACGGTGTGACCTGCTTTGCTCATTGGATCAGTATATGACTTTCTTTGGCCAATAAAAAGAGTTGGGTATAACAATGTTCCAGGTACAACCTGAGATTTCAAACTATTTCTATTTTACTCCCACACCTTTCCCAAGGCTCTCTGGAACTGCTCAGACTAGCTTGCTGCAGGCTGAGACACACGCGCCTCACAGTAGAGTCACCCCTCCCACCTTAGCTGAGGTTGTTTTATTTATTTATTTATTTTTATTTTTTTTTTTATTTTTACCAAGAACATGTATTGGTACATTGTATACATAATGATCATAATCAACATGGTTATTTTGTACCTGTACATGATACATCTTGGTTTTCCCCCCTTCCCCCCTTCCCCAAGGTCATTTTAGATCAACCTGACAACTTCAGTCAAGATCAGTATATTGACCAATCTCAAATACATGTACAATAAATACCTTGCTGAATGCAGCAGCGATTCAGCATAGTAAGCAATCTCACCATTAACAGTTCATTTAACCGAGTTCTATGTAACAATCATCATTAGCTAACCTATTAAACTTTACTTGTGTGTCTGTTATTTTCTGCCTTTTAGTGTTCACTCCATGAGCACAGGAAATTTTTGTCTAGTATAAAATTGGCTCTCAACAAATATTTATGGAGTGAATAAACTCACAAATACTTTCTGTAAGTCCTGCCACGTGTGTTCACTCTTCTGCTTCCTTGCTGGCATTGCTGGTAGAATTCATCAGACTATTTATTCTTTCTCACACACACACCAACACACAGATGATTTAATTATTCTTGGAATTTTATATATCACTTTTTGGAGGTTTCTTGGGTACAACTTGTTGATACTTTATGCATCACTTCTTTCATTGTTATTGTTCTCTCTTGATTATTGGCTGAGTTAAAGAAGTTGGAATCAAAATGTTTGGGGCTCAGGCTGATGCCCATTTGAAAACTTTCTTCCCCTCTTTTTCAGGCTTAAATTATCAAAGGTATTGAACAGTAATTACTAAACAAATTCACTCATATGCAATGGACAGAATATTATTGCACATTCATATACCGAAGTTCTTTTCTACCATGTGATGATATCAGGAGATGGGGGTCTTTGGGAGGCTATTAGGTCATGAGTGTGGAATCCTCATGATGGGATTAGTGTCCTTCTAAGAAGGGAAAGGACAGGACTTTCTTCCTCTCTCCCAGCTCTCTGCCCTGTGAAGACACACAGAAAGAAGGCCATCTTCAAATTAGTGAGAGGCCTTCACCATAGCATGTAACCCTGCTGGCGCCTTGACTCCAGGCTGGACTCCCGGGGACTGGAGTTGTGTACTATTTGCCACTTTAATCCTTTGGAGAGACTATAGCTAAGAGAACTCTGAAAATAACATGTCAGTATAAAGGCCATATTCTGCCAATAATGGAAACTGAAAATTTGTTTTTGCAACCTAACTATACCCAACACTCTTAGGGTAAGAAAAGATGTATCATTCTGTGCCCTGGAACAAATGTTGGTGATCCATCTACTACTCCTTTCTGAGAAGTAATAATGCTTGGTATTTTATAAGTTATAGATAATTTCTATCATGACAACAATTAAAATGTAAATATTGATTTCTACTGAGTTCTGCTTGTTTGAGATTATTCCATAAATTCACCAACTTTCAGTCCCAGTTATTAAAAAATTCTTACTTGTTGTACTTCTGTTGTTTAACCCGTAGAAAGCCTTTTGTCAAAGAAATGATTGTAAATACTCAATTCCACTGGCGTTATTGAATTGATCCATCCTGTAAATGCAGAAAAATGCAATTAATTCTCCTCATTTGTATTCTTGAGGTTCCAAGGTATATGGAATATAATTGAAAAAGGTATTGAAATTTTTACATTTGGAAGTAGAAGTTTAACAAAAATTATTTTTTGGTAGTTGAAGTATTTGAGTTATTTGGAAGGCTGACTCATCTTAACTATCATAGATGACTCCTTTTATTTCTGAATGAATTTTTTTCATATTTAAATTTGAATTCAACTTCACTTCAAGCTTTTGTGTGACATAATTTTAATATTACCATCTGTATTAATAGTCCATCAGTGAGATAAACAAATAGGCCTGTCTGTTCCTTGTTTCTATGGTGCCAAGATGACTTTTTCATAGAAAAAATGTTCTAAAAGAGTCTATACTTGAGTGAAATGGAAAACTTTATAATTGTTCTAAAAGCTCTTGTGGTCACAATATATTGTAACTTTTCTTATAGCTTTTAGATAAGTAAGACATATGTATTATTTCAGTTGAGATTTCTTGGACTTAAATTCTTTGTGCATGTGGCCATTTGTGAAAGCACAGATACGCATATACATGCAAGCAAATAAGCTGCAGTCATAAAATAGTTTGTATTTATTTTGAAAAACACACTTGTGAAACTTCTCATCTATCGAAGCTTTTCTTTTTTTCTTTCTTTGTTTCTTTTTTTGTTGAGCCTTTGGCTGCTGCTTCTATTTAATTTCCACATCTGGGAGTTGTAGATTTCTCTATGTTGTCCAAGCTTTCAAAAATATATGATTGAGAAGTAACCATTGGGAACTATGAAATGATTTCTATGAAACCATAATTTGGGAGAAGTATCACTTATTCCACAGTCACTCTGAGGAGTCTGAGAAAACCCAGACATAGACAGGACTCATCATTTGCTCTCAATTTTGTTGATTACTGTTTTGGTGCTTGCTGTTTGTCATTTGCCTGTTCCTTCACCATGGGGATAAGAGTGAATATATAACATTCAAGAGATAAGTGTTGAGTAGCCCTTCCTGCAAATGCTGTGGAAAATAATCTACAACCAATGAAATTGGTCCTGTCCCCTCCTGGTTCATCCAGTTTCAGTCATACATCTTGCATGGCTATTTCTGCTGCCATGTCAGGGTGTTAGAGTTCTGTGCTCCAAATTCTCAGGAAAGATTTTGCAGGGATGCCAAGGCTGATCCTTCTCATACAATGACATTTGATTGCATGTAACAGCCACAAGAACAAGGGGCTGCAATTACATAAAAAGCAAGAGACCTTTTCTATCATTTTAGCAACCCAATTCTGCCACATCCACTTGACCAAATTCTCTTGTTAGTAGGAGAAAGAGGCAATTAGTTCAGGAAAAGTCATTTCCACGTACCGAGCAGAAGCCTGGCTGACCCAGCTGCTTGTCTGGTTTGCTTGCCCTCTTCCCAGTAAGTGTTCAGAACACAGACTTAGGGCAAGCTTGCAACACCGTCAGACCGCACTGCCTCTGAGCTCCGGGCAGCGTTCTCCAAATGAACCTGGACGGATTCCCAGCTTTGCTGGGGAAGGATTTAGTTCCCCACATTCTCTTTACAAGAAGACAAATGAAGAGTTACTGGTTGGGAGGAAAGCTGGAACAACAAGCAAACACATACGTAATGGTGGGCCAAAGAAAATTTTGCCGGGATTGTGGAATTAAAATTCTACTTGTCTGTGTTTGGATATAAGATCAAAAGTGTATTGGAGAGATGTGACTATGAAGTATCTCTGCTCACAAAAGTTACTTGGAACACTCTATTAAAGGGGTGAGCTTCCTGAGTAGAGAAGAATCATTTCTTTTAGCAGAAGATAATATATAAATTGTTCTCATCTACTGAGGCCCAAGGCCATAATACTGTTTAGATTTATCTAATCTTTTCACAATGCTATGAGGTAAGAATTATCTTTAGTCCCCATATTATAGATGGGAATATTAAGAGAGAAGATAACTTGTTCAAATTCATAAACATAGTACGGAATAAAATTTGGTGTTACCCGGGTAATCTGCTTCCTGACCTACATTCTTAACCAGTTTCTTCTATTGCTGCTTATTAAAATGTATCTTGGGCATCACTGACATTGGAGTTGGTTAAGCTGGACTTAGACCCTAGATCAGACATGTCTCATTTACGTACAAGGTACAAATAGAAATATATGGTGAATGTTTACATTTTTAAAAAAGTATTGCACTAAAGATGTATTATGATTAATCCCCTTCAAAATACTTCCTATCATTTTGAGCACACTTTCCTTTCTGTTTTACCACCTCCTGAAGGAGTTCTATAGAAGTCCTTGCTTGTAAATGTCTATTTGTGCTGTCCTGGCGGTAAGATAAATGGAACTGAGTCATAACGTTCACCTTCCATGGTCATTTTGACTTTTGGGAAGAGGTAGAAGTTGTATGGTGCCAGGAGGTAAGGATACACCATGATGTTTTTAGGAGCCTGCCATTCCTTTGGATGACACTTGGCAGCAGGGTTTATATTTTTCTTCACACTTCAGAAAGACACTCAGGAAAGAGGACTTCCAGAAGCTCTTCAGAGAGTAGCAAGAACAATGGAATAAGTGAAGAGAGGGGTCGTATTCTGATGGGGATTAATGTCAGTGCATCTTTTACTGTAACAATTTTTTTTAACATTTAAATATTGGTTGTATATTTTGATCAATCCTTGTATCTTGGAAAATTTTCACAGATGTCCGTTTACTCTTTTATGAAGTTAAGATAATATCAATTTACTTGGATGGAAACTATTTACTTGAAAACTAGTCTCTTCAACTGAACTATATATGATGTCATATTAAATAAGACCAAGTTTGTGACTGCTTTGCAATGAAGTGTTTTGCTCATTCCTTCCTCTGAGTCATTCTGCATTTATCTGTATGTCACCCACAAGAGGGACGATTAAAAATTTCTCAAATTTGCTGAAAATACACTGCATGATTGGCCCTTCTTATACCAAAATTGTCTCAAAAAGCACATTTTAAAGTCAAAGTTGAGGTCAAGCCCCCTGTCTTTGGCCTCATAGTGCTTAGTTTTTCAAACTCTTTTTTTTTTTTTTTTTTGTGGCACCAGGGATCGAACTCAGGGCCTTGTGCTTGCAAGGCAAGCGCTCTAATCACTCAGCTAAATCCCCAGCCCCTAGTGCTTAGTTTTAAACAGAGAACATTTTCATAGTGACATACATCACGCGAATTAATGTAATCTTACAAAAATCTCTGTCATAAACCTCTTCTTCTTGTTAAATAGAAAGGATGTTTTGGTTGGATAATAGCATCCTACATTGTGTTGTTACTAATGAATGCTTTGCAACAAGTTGGTTTGTGCAAATATTAATAACCAGAAGCGATTTCCACGTATCTTTCAAGATGGTAAACTTTCATGAAAACTTACTTTTCGAGTGGTACTAGGCAGGTTTGATTTTTTTTTTCTTGGACATATTTACATACATTATGTTGGTATAATGGCAAATATTCAATCTGTTTCATTAAGAAATGTGAATGACATACAGGAATACTATAAAATCATCCATCTCTACAAATCCCTTCTTTGACCTCGTGTCTCCATTTACTACCCCACATCACTGGACTCTTTCAAAATCATTTCTTCCAAGTTATTTTACTCATGTACTTTCTCACCTCCTATTCCTTTTCTTTTTACTACATCTGGCTTTCAATTCTAATGCTTTTTAAAATTGGCCTCCACAAACTATTAAGGACTTTTACTGTGATAGAACTAAATGGCCCATGTCTTTCTCAACCTATCCACTTACTCTTAAAACAGTTTCTTGTCTTGGTTTTTATGACACCACACTGTCCTCTTTCTCCTTATACCTTTTGGCCACTCCACTTACCCTGCCTGAAATCTGAATGTTGGAATTATTAGGCATAAATCCTAGGTTTCCTTGATAACATTTTTACCCTGGATAAATCTATCTAGTCCCATTTCTTTAAATATAACCTAACTAACTTCTAACAACTATTAACACTTCTTTTCTATTTCAGACTTCTACTCTGAAATATTTATTCGCTTGGCTAATTAATCCCTGTGGTTTCAAAACTAAATGTCCCAAACTTCATGGCCACTAAACTTAACTGGTTTCCTGTCTAAATATTTTTCTCAATCCATATTTTTCCATCTCAGTAAATGACATAATTGTTCACGTGGCTGCCCAAATCAGAAATTTTAGTGATGGAGGTAGTTCTTCCCCCTTGCTTATTCTCACAAGCCATCCATAAAGAATCTCTATCTAAAGTTACCTTTCTACCTTCCCACTGCCACCACCATCATGTTTCACTACCATTTGGATCTGGACTCCTGGATTAGCCTCTAAATTGATATCCTTGCATCAGCTCTCACTTTTTTCCAATGTAGTATACATATAGAAGCTACAGGGGTCTATTTAGAATATAAATATGATCCTGTTAGTTCCTGCTTTAAATTCTTCAATGGCCTTTGTGCTCAGTCCTCCGGATGGTATGACTCTCGCTTATGTTCCAAACTCACTTGTTCTACCTCTTTTTCAGTATATTTCAGGCACAGTGGCTTCATTTAGTTTCTTGGACAGGCCAAGTTATTTCTTTTCTTAATATCACAGCATAAACACATCATGCTGTCTACTGTTCTTTGTGTTGTCCCTATTCTGCAGATCACTTTTTAGTTTAGATTGGGGTTCTTTATTTAATACGATTGATTGCCTTTTTATTCTTTAGCACAGTCTTTGTTAGTTTCCTTGATAACACCCAACACAATTTGTATTTAAACACTCATTGGTCCATTTGTATTACCCTTTTCCTCAGTAGGTTATATAATTCATTTTTACACATGCTATTTTTTTGTTTCATGCATATGTATTTAGTATCTCACAGGATCACTTGTCATAGAAGACACTCAATAAATATGTATTAAGCTAAATGGAGCTGAAACTTGTTATGAGATAGTTGTGTTGCTGGAATTCCTTAGAGAAGAGCAAAATAAAGGACAATTACCGTTGTAGAGATTGGGACATGTTTTTGAGCTCCTGGGGTTTACATTTATTAAAACCTTTATGAACTTAAATCCAAGTACAATATGAGATCTATAAAGAAGCAGTGAAAGGGAGGCACAACTGAACACTGTTCAGAGTCTCTGATTCCCCGAATGAGTTATTTTCTGTAACACTGTCCTCGAGGCAGAAAAAGGAGTCCACAGCAGTTGGGAGCTACCCAGTCACTGCATTTGGTGAACTGTTCTCCCTTTGCTGCAGCTGATGGGAGATTAATGGACTCCAGAGGTTTAGAAAATAGAAGTATGGGCAGATTAAGATGCCTTTAATGGAAAGAATACTTCTCTTCCCCTTATTATGTATGAGAGAAAAAGATATTCAGTAAGTATTAACTCCTGTTCTTATTAATCATCCAGCTTTCTTCACCAATATAGAAACACATGGGCAGAATCAGAGCATGCTACATAATATTTGGATTCTTTGCCTACTAGTGAACAGCGTTTCATAAATTTAAAACCTGCATCCCACAACTTTTGTCTCTAGTGGAGTTCGAGTAATAGGGTCTATAGGTTCTAGATTTAACCTCTTGGTTGAAAAAACCAAAAATATATGAAGGCCATTTCGAAGGTTTTAGACATCAAACAACAAAGGATAATGGTGCCTGAGAAATGGGAATTTTACCTGTAAATTTTACGAACTTCCTGCCTGCAATTGAGGCTGCAATACAGGGAGGAAAAACCCAGACAGAACCTGGTGACCTCATTCTATTGAGGAAAGAACCGGTAGTCTGTGGAGGCCACAGCAGCTTCCGTCAGCACAGCAGAGTACCAGAGAAGGTAAGCTAAGTACAAAGACTTGTTTATATATGCCTCCAAGTCTGCATGCCAACAGGGGCATGCAGGTAAGGATTTTATCTGGGGGTAGATGAAGAACCACTTGAAAGAATTAAGCAGTACTTCAATGAAAACTGAGAATAATTTCTGTTCAGCCAGAGTAAAATATCTTCTAATTTATGGGCCATCAAGAGAAGTACTTAAATCTTTGACCTTAGTGATGGAGAAAATTAGTCTTAGACTAAATTCTGTTCTGTTCCTGCCTAACTGTACTTAAATGCAAGACCAAAGAGTGATTATACTATATTCAAGTGACATGTCTGTCCCAGAAAGAGGTGAAGAATATTTATAGAAGTATGAATATATCCAACATCCAAGAAGGTAAACTCCAATATTAACATACAATAAGCACACTACCTGATATGCCGAAAAAGTAGTAAAATAGAATTCATAATGAAGAGAAAAACCAACCAACCAAAGCCAACCCAAAGCAACACATGATAGAATTTGTAGACAAGGATGCTAAAAGAGTTATAATTATACTACATATGTTTAAGAAGCTTAGGGAAAGAGTGAGCATATTAAGTAGAGACACGGCAAAAGAACATGCCCCTATATCAAGCTTTCTGAAATGAAACCATAATGACTGAGATGAGATGAGATTAACCGAATATTAGATGTGGCAGAAGAAAAAGTTAGTGACCTTACAAATTGAGCAATAAATATTATTAGGAATAAAATAAAATTCCTAATTATTTATGCATTTAGTAATGACTTCCATATCACCTTAAGGTCTGAGAAAAAAGAGTAAATTAACTCCAAAGTAAGAAAAAGAAAGAAAATAATATAGGTCAGAAGAAAAAAATCATTGATAGAAAAATGAAAAATAATAGAGAAATCCAATGAAAACAGAGGTTGACTATTGAGAAGATAAATAAAATTAAAGGAACATCATTTATGCATTTAGTAATTATGCCTGGAAACACATTAAACAAAAACTGAAAAAACCGAAAGAGCCATAAGAAGAAATAGACAAATTCAAAATTACAGCTGGATTTTTTTTTTAAAAAGCTTACTCTCAATATTGATCAAGCGAGTAGACAGAAAATCAATATGGCGTAAAAGACTTGAATAATACTTTCATCCATTTTGAACAGATTGGCGTATGTGAAACAATGCTCTACACAAGACCCAACTGTGCATTTGGGTAAGGTTATCTGAAACACTGAACGAAGTGACCGTATTACAGCATAAAGTAAATCTCAATAATTTGAGACTGTGAGTTCTCAAGACCATGTAATTAATGTAGAAAGCAATAATCCTAATAACACACATTGCTGGAATCTTAGAGATAGTCTAAATAACTCATGGCAGGGGGAAAGAGTAATTCAAAAGCAAAAGTAAAAAAAGAGTGAGTGAAAATGAAAATACAAGTTTTAAAATTTAGATGATTCAGCTGGAGCAATACTTGAAGGGGAACTAAAATCTCACAGTAGATAAGCACTGAAATCAGTCAATGGAATACTGAATGAGTGTTTAAAATATAAAACTATCACTGGACTTTTCAAATTTCACAATTTATATTACTACCATTTAAATATTGCATATCACCTTGATTTGACCCAAAAATCACTTAAAACAGCTCATCGTACATAGAATATAGGACCGTTGATGTGTCTAGCAAAAGACCTGTAGAAGAACAAATTGATTTTATTGCTTGTCTCAGTAACAGAAAGCACACAGTATGGGGAACTGAGTCATCTCAGCGAGAGATTTGTAGAAAAATAATTTTCGTGAGAATGAACTTGTGTTTAGTAGTTTTTGGAAGAGTTAAGGAAGCAGAATTTTCCATGGGTTGGATACAGTCAGAAAGTGGGACATTTTTATCTTCACGAATCATATCCAGACAGCAGCAGGCTAGACTGAGGCTAAAATCAGGCATTCACATTCGGCAGGACAGGGGGATGTTTAGACATTTTTGTGTTCTGGACATCTGCATTTGAACATACTTTTTGAGTGGTCTTGTCTCTATCTTGATTCATCATAGTGGCAAATTGGTCATGTCTGAAGCTGACCTTTGCTGAAATTATGTTACAAAGGCATAACTAGGATTGCCAGACCCACTACTGGCTGTCAGAGAAAGCTCTGCTCTTTCTCAAGACAAATTAAAGTGAAACCAGGTAAGAGAGATCAAGAAGTTATGAAAAGGAAGGTCTATTAAGACAGAAGAATGATTCACATGCGCTGTGTGCGCTATCCTGTAGGTCAGGTTCTCTGGAGTATGTATACTCATCCTGTTAGTTTTATGTCTCTAGAGAATCTTGACTAATTTGAGGTGTATTTTAATATCTTAAAATAGTTGTTTTCATATATAAGTGATGAAAAAAGCTGGCAAGTCCAGAATCTGCAGGCTGGGCCAACACATGGAGACTAGGGAGGAGCTTTGTTGCAGTTTATCCCTATTTGCTGTGAAATTTCTTCTCTTAAGGGAGATCAGCCTTTTGTTCTATTTGGACCTTCAGCTGATTGAACGATACTTGCATACCGTATGGAGGGTAAACTGCATTATTCAGAGCCCACCTACTTAAATATTAATCTTACCCCAAAACATCCTCACAGAAATATCCAAAACAATGATTGGCCATATATCTGAGCACTGTGGTCCAGTCCAGCTGACACAAGGTTAACCTTTATAATCATAAAATGTTTTTCACTTGCTAGAAAGGGAACGCATGACTAGTTGCTCTATGGAAGCGCAACTCTTCCTACCACTGAGAGCAGAGATATCTTTTCCCATTGCCTTTTGTAAAGTGGATAGACAAGTTATCATGCTGTCAATGGACAATTTATTTGTCTGTTTCCAAAGCAAGGCAGCTGTGGGTTCGTTGCTTTAGAAATGGGCCTCGTTGTGTTCCTACAACTTCTACTCACATTTAGACAGATCACAAGATACCTTGATCCTGGTATTTTATAGGAGAGATTACTCCAACTGTCTGCCAGACAGTCTGCATTATCAGACTTCTAAAGTTAATGACAAAATTATTTGGGCTACTCTTCCTGATTTTTAATGTTAAGCATGTGAATGTGGTATTTGTCTGCAAAATAAGGCAAGTCCTGAAGTGTGTTGTGTGGTCAAAGTTCATCAGTATGAGCCAGAGTGATAACATACTAGATGAAAAAGTGCTCAGAAGTTTATGAAAGAATAACTATGCCTTGTAATATCTCTTGACTATCTATAGACAATAACTTTCAAAAACAGTTGACTAGTTGTCTAGGCGTCATTATGATGTGACACATAGTCTATGCCACTAGTGATTTGAGACTTTCCACTAAGAGGTAGTGAACTTTTAAGAAAACTTTTCACACACTCATTTTACTTTTGTTATTTTGCATTTGTGACTAAGTTTCTTGCTTTTTTACACTGATGTTTATCAATTTCTTATTTCTACACCTATGCTTCAAACTCCTTTTGAGTTGAAGTCTTATCTTTTATTTATGTAGTCTTGGAGGTGACATCAATCTCAAAAAATTGCATAAATCTGAGGTGTGTGACAATTAAAAATGTTACTTAAAGAGCAAATGAAGGAAGGAAAGTGTGACTATATATATTAAAAAAAAGAGAGAATAAATACCAGGTTAGGGAGAAGCCCATTAAAAAGAGTATTTCTCTTCATTAAAAAGAGCATTTCTGTGAAGACTACAATTTGTGCACACATGTCTCTGCTTATCATCTACAAGGAAAGAAGGAGGTGCCAAGGGACACCTGGCAGTATGATTTATATCCAATAACTGAGCTGAGATAGAGTATCACACTACAAGTATAAATTGATAGATTTTATTTATTCTTTTTCCATAGTCTTGTATCTCATAGTTTCTTCTCTCATCTTTTATTATGAGAAATAGTATGAATACGGAACAAATAATTAGAAGAGCTACTTTCATATTCTGGCTCCACCACTTATTGCATCTTTGACATTAGACAATTCACTGTGGTTAAAAGACTTGAATTTATAACTTGAAAAGGACAAATGTAATTCCCACTCTACTTGTTAATGCAACGGTCAGGCGATGTGATGAATTCGATGTACACGTATGGGGAATAAAGTCCTATATGGTGATAGAAATTCTATCTGTGAGTTTCTTGGTTCCATAGGAATAATGACAATTCTTATCTACTCATTTTTCACCACTGATATTTAAATGGGCATTTCTTGTTGTCTACCTGAGACTATAAATGTCAAGTGAAGTACAACATGGTGGCAGTTATCCAGATGATTTAGAATACTGGTCCAATTGTATTTGGCATTCCAGAAATTGGTAGTAATAATATCAGAGAAGAATCTAAGACCAACACCATATAGGATATAGTAGGTTTTGCTAAAGATTTTAACATCCAGATTTTAACGTGATTTCTGCTTTAGAATGTAGCAGTAGAAAATGGGGCAGCTAGTCTCCAAATGAGGATCCCAATGAACCAAGGTTTTCAGAATTAAGACTCTTGTGGAGTCCTTTCTCACCACAATGAATCAAACCAGTCAAAATAAAATCAATAAAAAGCATTTCATTTCTTGTTAAAAAATAGAAGTGCATTTAAAGTTGGGGTATATGAGGTTGTAAGTAGTATTTAAAAATACAATATTTCACATTGTGGTGGACTTATTGTGGTCTACTTGAGCCAGAACACCCAACTGGATTCAGTTGATGTGGTTCTGGGTGCAGAGGATCCACCTGAGGATTGTTGCTGACACAACATAAAGGAGAACAGGAGCAGGCCATGATGCTGGCTGTTTCCCAGGAGAAGCTCTGCTGTGGCTGGTTCTTCCAAAGGGGACTCGGCTGTTCTCATTGAGGAAGGAGCTTGGGCCCTTGCTGTTGTCGAGGTTGGCTGCTGTTGCTTCAGGGGAGCTCTGGTCTTCATCTCTGCTGTGAGCATCATATCCTGGTTCCAGTATAGATTTCTTCAGCCATCATCTGCAGACACAGGCGTACATGGGACAGTGCTGTGGGCTCCCAGCTGTTGATTGGATCTTTTGGGTCTCCAGGGAATAGGTAGACATTCAGCACTCTTCCTGGATTTGGCTTGTGGGTGATATTGTAACTTGTAAATGTCCTATATTAAATCTGCTCTCTTGTAAACCATTGACTCTGGAAAGGTAACTAAGACACACATATTTGCTATGTGATTCAGTGAAGGGAGAAAACTTGCCACAGGAGATGGCCTAGGTAATTCCAAAGCAAGGCGAGCAAGACTGGGAATCAAAAGGTAGAGGAATTTTTTTTTTTTCTAGAAGTCTATGCATTCATCATACTGGAAGGATATAATTACATAAACATGCATGCTTG
Organism: Hystrix cristata; assembly: GCA_004026905.1. NCBI lineage: Eukaryota > Metazoa > Chordata > Mammalia > Rodentia > Hystricidae > Hystrix > Hystrix cristata. The sequence continues at coordinate 99,549 of PVJO010004672.1, forward strand.
AGCTTAGTGAATTTAGTGGAATAACAGGAAGACGTTATCTTCTGAATGCTTTTGTCTTTGCTACTGGAATGTTTCATGGGAATGTTTTTGCAATGTGTTGGATGACTGTGAAGTAGCCATCTAAGCAGAATGAATAGAATAGGCATTTGGAAGCATATTTGAAGCTCTAAGTTTCTATTTCTCTACAAAAGAGTGTTCTGATCCTAATCTTCTTCCCTGTTGCTACATAGACTGCTGTTTTGCACAAAAGTTATTGCTACAGTTCAGATATGGATTAAGTGTATCTCCCATATGTTGGAAACTTGGTCCTCCTTGTAGCTATGTTTGGTGGTAGAACTTCTTAGAAGTGGGGTCTAATAGCAGGTAATTGGGTCGCTGGGGGTGTTTCCCTGAAGGAATAAATATTGTTCTTGTGAGAACCTGGGTAGTTCTCTCCAGAGGGCTGCTAAAAGAGCGAAACTGGCACCTTCCCACCCTGGCTTCCTGTGTTGCCCTCCAGGGTCTCCCTCTCACATGCACTCTAGCCATGATACTGTCCACCATGATTGACACAGCTAAGGGCCCCCACTAGGGCCCAGTAGATGTTAGTATCATGTTCCTAAATATATAAACCAGTGGGTTAAATAAACTTATTTTCTTTGCAAGACCCAGCCTCAGATATTTTGTTATAGCAATAGAAAATGGACTACTGTATTTATGACTGAAGTTTTTCTGAACTACAGTTGCTATACAACTTATGTAATATGCAGGCTTCGAGAGAACTGTCTCAAATCCCATTTCTGTTGAAGACAGATTTGGTACAGGTACACTACTGTGTGAGATAGTGGTCAGGACATTTCATTACATTTTATAGAAGCAAGCTGCTGAAGTACCTTTGCCTGTCATTGTAAAAGTTTTAGCAACACTATCTCACAGAGTTATTGCAAAGGATATGATTCTATGCTGGAGATTGCAAATGTGTTTGTTCTGCTTCTTCTAAGTTGTTGAAGCCATTCAGCTGGCCTCAGTATGGTTCCTTGTTTTTTGTGTGACTACAAATTATTATTACATTACCTCTTATCTCGCTACCTCAGTATTCCTGCCAGCTAATTTTCATCCATCAAAAAAAGGGTATTTTTGTTTTTCTTCCTGGCTTATTCCTTTTATCAGTGAATATTTACAGAAATTCAAGAAGGTCTTAATCTCCCAAATAGCTAGAATTTTGAGTGGGATCCAGAAAATCTTGGCGCACTATCTCACTATCTTTTCCAGAACTCTGTCATTGTTTATGTATGTATTATGTATGTATGTATGTATGTATGTATATCTGTCCATCTATCTATCCATATACCCCATGAGACTTTGTAAAAGCTATTAATTTTTAAAGCACTTTCACCTATTGAAGTATTAATGAAAAAAAACAAAACAAAACATTTTAGGAGAAGCTTATTGAAGCTTATAAATGGACATTTTACTGCGTTTTTATTTTAAATAAATAGAATAATTGTGCCCGGTACAGGAAATACAGGAAATACGTAGGGATGGCCTAGTGATGGGAACTGTGAATCAGAAAGACAGAAATGTGATTTGTCTTTCTCAGTGCTAAAAAGAAAAATTGTGACATTCTTTTAAGCTGTAAGTTAGATAACCGAAGCCTGTATCAAAAATTCTTACTGACAAATAATTAAATACTGATATATAATGAAAGACATTAATACAGATAATATATTTGTGAAAGATAAAATTTTGTTACTAGTTCAGAAATGCTCTAAGTGCTCTGATACTAAATCCTTTGGCCAATTTCAGAATGCCATTTTCTGCACTTCAGCATGCTTGTAATTTTAGACCAAATGTAGGACTTTTCACTTGGGGATAAACATCTGGCTTTGAGTCACTGAATTGTCTAATGGAATAAGCAATAGAAGCATTCCAAAGTGATAATGGACAGACAATTTAAACATGCTCTCTAGCTTCCTTAGCTCCTCTAGGGAATAAATATTTTATTTTGTGGAATGAGAATTAGCTTTTGAAGTAGCAGTGATAGCACCAGTATTTTCTCCCTATATCTCCAGAGACACTCTCCAGTCCAAATAATTGAACCTTTAGAATTGGGGTTGCTTAATGCTCATAGTATAGAATTTAATTTCAGACCAAAGCAAGGGCCAGCCATACACTGGTGTGGCAGCTCATAGCCAAACACCAGTTATTCTGAGGACTCTGGCCTAGGAGAGCTGAGAGAGTATATGATCTCCTTATCTGCAAAGCCTAGAGAGTGCCTGAAGATTCTTGTCTTTGTAAGGGTGGCATAGATTAGAATTTTTGAAGGATAACCTCTTTTTGCAATATAAATACAGGGAATTAGAATAATGCACATCTTTATTAAACTATGTTAAACAATCCTGGTTTGCATTTGCTTATCTATGCAATTAAGCGTATAACACTAGATTGTATTTTAAGTGTCTTAGAAGGTTTCATTCTTTCTCTAACAACTGACGCGTAAGACTGATGTACTTTGGGGGCTAGAGATGTATAAGGGCCTTGGGCACTATGTGTCACCTAATAGGAAAGCTTTCATTGTACAGGGAGAGCCATTCCAGGATGCTTCAAGCCCAGAAGGAAGAATAGGAAGAAAGCTGTCAGAATGTACAGCTGCTAGTATAGGGTCAAGGCCATGTTTGTTCCACCTTAAATAGCTATATGAAAGGCAAGCAGTTGAAAATAAATAAGAGAAAAACATTTTTTATCATTCATACATGTGTTTAATTCATTAGACATGGAGAGTCTGTTTCTAATTTCATTGTCTGCAATAGAAAATAAATTTGTCCTGAGGTTTTAAAACTAAAATGGTTGAATTTACACAAAACTATAGGGATCACAGTTACTGAGTAATGGTCCTGGCAATTATTATAACCCTAACATGAGGTGCTTGTAGAAACAATGTCTGAGAAGACAGAGACACTGAAATAATTCCATTCTTGAGGTCCATGGTAAGTATATTTTAGAGAAAACAAAAAACTTGCTTCTAGAAATTAATGCTATTTTAAAATGATTGAATATGTCTAGCCCCCAAAACGTGTCCTGTGCTCCACCTTAAATAGCTATATGAAAGGCAAGCAGTTGAAAATAAAGCAAAAATACAACAACAGCAGATATATAAATAATTAGGTTCCTGAGGGCTGAGCAAAGAGAATTGTGCAGATTTTTTTCTAACTCTTTTCTTGAAATTCCTGAGTGAGTTCTGGAAAGTAATGGGTGGGAATTGTGCTTAGTGAGTTGGGTGTGCTCTCTCCCTGGTCACCTGAAGAGAAAAAAACAGCTGAGACGGACTCAAGTCTTTCCAGTCTCCCAGGCTCATAAAGCTGATTTTGAGGAAATGAAGGGCTCCTCCAGTGGTATCAGTAGCAAGCATGCTCTCTGCTAAGTCACAAGCACGTTAGTGTAGAAGCCACCTTGTTACTTATCACCTTGGTGACTGGGTGAGAAGGAAGCATCTTACTTAAGGGTTTTTAAGAGCTAGAAACGTGATTAGCAATGAAAATGAGTAAAACATTTGGTATAATGGAATTGATTTTGTAGGCAGATTAAAAATTTTGGGGGAAAAACCTGCTTTTAAGAAGAAACAAATTCTGTACACAAAAGATTGTTCTGGAGTTAGAAACCATGAATTCTCAAATAAAGCAGTTCAGTAGATGAGTTGTAGGAACATGGTGTTACTGTTAAGCGCTACACGAAATGCTTTTGAGGTCAAAGAGCATAAATCATCTCAAAGCCTAGAATTAAACCAAGATAATTATTATGGATAATTATTATGACAGACCCAGGAATCTAACATGTGAATGATTCCAAAAGAGGAGGTAAGATAAAAAGTAATGCATATTCAAAAAGGATCATGAATTCAATTCTAAATCAATTGTAAATAGTAAATCATCTCTTGGCCACTGAGAGGAAAAAAAACCTGTGATTCCTGAACTTTGTACATAATCAGGATATTACTGTGCTTCAAAGACAAAGAATCACATAATCTGTCTTAGAAAAAATACTTTTGAAACAAACAAACAAAAAAGACAAAGTGTGGATTAAAAGTTTATTTAATTTTTAATGTAAACACAAAACAACAGTTATACATATTAGTGGGATACTATGTGGTTTTTCTTATATGTATACATTATTTAAAGACTAAATTACATTAAATATTAGAAATAGGACATTTTGACATAAAAACCTGATTTGTTCTTTGGAAAAAAACAAAAAAGAAAGTCTTTGTTGGAATTTAGCAAGAAGATGGTAGGCAAAATAAAGTAAGATCAAGGAAATAAAATGAAGAAATGTAAATTGCAAAATTAACTTAAAAACAGAAAACTTGAAGACTCCTACCATCTTTCACAAAATTAAATGTAGTTAAACGTTTTTGCCAAAGTAAACACTTGAGAGTCAAATAGCTTTACAGACTGATTATAATAAATTTTTAAGAAATATATTATTGCCATCTTTACAAACCATTCCAGAGAACAGAAGAAAAATACCTACCCCAATTCACTTTTCGAATCTAATAGAAACTTGATGCCTATATCAGACAAGTTTATAGACCTCTTCACTCTACAAAGATGCAAAATTTCTAAGCAAAAGGTTGGCAAATAAAATCTATGTGTTCACTTTGGCAGTGCAGATACAAAAATCCATGAATGACAAAGATAACACATAATGAATAAATTGGATATTAGAAAGGCATAAGTGTCTGGAAATGTCAAAGGGTATAAAGCTTAAGTTATACAAAATAAATAAATTCTAGAAATTAAAGTGCTACAGTGTGAATGTAGTCAACAATATTGTAGACATGAAGCATTCTGAGAGGCACATTTTAAGGGTTCTTAGCACACACACACACACACACACACACACACACACACACACACACAAGGGAACTATGTGACGTGATGGATAGTCAGCTTGATTGGGTATTTTACAATATATATAGGTTATCAAGTTGTATATTTAAATGTCTACAGTATTTAATTGTCAATTATATATCTCTAAAGGAGGGAGAAAGAAAAATATTGGTATATAAAGTCAAGTAGCATATAATATACATAACATATTTCGGTTAAAGTTTAGCAAAGCTTGTGCTAATCCTATATGGAACATTATAAACATTTTCTAAAACATATTTAATAAATAAATGGAGAGATAGATTGTGTGATTAGATTATAAATATGTCAATTCCCTTAAAATTGATGTCAGATGAATACAAATTAAATCAGAACTCCAATATCGTTAAAAACTTTTTTGGTGGAATTTGATGAAGTATTTCTAAAAATATTATGAATTTGTCTCTACCAACCATTAAACTTGTAGAAAGATATGAGATTTATGTCCAAGTAATATTGGACTTAGGAAAGATAAATTGACAAATGAATATAGGTAAAGTGGATATGAGAGACAGAAACATACAAGAGGAAAACTTTAATAGACAATGCTGTGAAAAGAGTGGAAATGAGAAAAAATCAAAATTAGATCTCTACCATCTATAATAAATGTAAATTAATTTCATCTAGATTAAGCATTAACTATGAAAAGAAAGAAAAAAATATTAGACACAAATGTAGACCAAATCTGTATGAACTTTGAGTAGTAAATTTAAAAAAGAGATTCATAAGGTGATCATTATGAAAAAAACACTTAAAAATTTCCCTAAATTAAAAAATTAAATTACTCCATATTAAAAGATACCATAAGAAAAGGGAGAAAACAAGCTACAGAGTGGGAGATATTTAGTGGCAAATATTTGGACTACCTGAAGTAAACCTATAAATCAATACAAGTAGACATAATTTAAAGAGGGCAAAAACATATACATCTGTATTACATATATTTCGGTAAATGACAAACTATGTTAACATTTATAAAGAAATTACAAAAAATAAGCAGAACAAGTCAAGGTAAACCAGAATAAAACAATTTACATGTTTAAAATTAGAAATAAATGAAAATAACGAAAAAAAGACAAAAACATTAGTAAAGGAAAGTAAATCCAAGTCCTCATCTTTGAAGATAAAAAACCTTGAAAGGTAGAAGGGGGGGATAAGGTAACATTAACATTGAGATAAGCTATAACTAAAGACGAGTAGATTTTATAATAATTATAAGAAAAACAAACATTATTGGACACTTATGGCGACATTTTTGAAAATTTAAAGGAAACTATGTACTGATCAAATCAATTTATATTGAACAGGTATTTACAAAAAACAGGAAAATTTCATTGAATAAACATAAAAAATTATCTTTATGTATATACGTCTGTGTGTTTGTATATGTGTGTATAATTATTTTTGTCATCTGTTCTATTTCTGTGCATTATTCTTTTACAGTGTTTCAGGGGACTATTTACAATCATTAAAATTTAAAGTTATAATTTATATATAATAAAAGTTCACAAGTTTACCTGTTGAGAATGTTTTGCAGTACTGGTTTGGTGATTAGGAGTTTCTTTAGGTGCTGTTTATCATGGATACAATGTATTTATCCATCAATTTTGAAAGATAGTTTTGCAGGATATGTTAGCCTGGTTTGGAAATTGTTTTCTTTTAGAACTTGAAACATTTCAATCCAATTTCTCCTGACCTTTATGTTTTGTGTTCAGAAATCTGTTCTAATTATTTTGGGTTTACCTTTATAAGTAATTTGTTGTTTTTCTCTAACTACTTTTATGAGTCTATTCTTGTGTTTGACTTCTGGGATTTTTGACTGTGATATGATGTAGGGAGGTTTTTGCCCAGTTGTGGCTATTTGGGGTTTTATATGCCTAAATTATCTGTAAAGATGATTTCCTTTATTTGAAAATTTTCCTGCTATTATTTCAGTAAATAGGTTTCTAAAAATGTATTTGTGCTATCTTCTGATTTTTCACTTAATTAATTTTAGGTTAGTCTTCTTTGCATGATCTAGCAGCTGTTGTATCCATTTTTCATAATTTTTTTGTTCTTAATGTATCCCTCATTAATCGGTCACTAACAACATCCCTGTCTTCTAGTTCTGATGAGTTATCCTCACACTGGTAACTTACGCTGCCCATACTTTCGATAAAATTTTTAATCTTTTGAATTTCTGTTTGGAACATTTTTATGGACTCCAATCTAGTCATTCATTTTTTGCATTGTTTTGTTTAGCATTTTGTTACTGTCTTCTGTAGACTCACTGATTGCTTTGTTTATTTGGGCCATTATCTGTTTACTTATATCTTCCGTGAGCTTGCCAAGTGCTTTACTGAGCTGGTTTTTTTTTTTTTTTTTTTTTTTTTTTTTTTTTTTTTTTTTTTTTTTTTTTTTTTTTTTTTTTTTTTTTTTTTTTTTTTTTTTTTTTTTTTTTTTTTTTTTTTTTTTTTTTTTTTTTTTTTTTTTTTTTTTTTTTTTTTTTTTTTTTTTTTTTTTTTTTTTTTTTTTTTTTTTTTTTTTTTTTTTTTTT